>JBAMIG010000005.1:3772402-3790056 GCA_037177335.1 Kiunga ballochi
TATGTAATTATTAAGCTTGTGATTATATAATAAAGCAACTTCCACCCTCTCTCTTTTTTCTCTCTCTGTGTGTGTGTGTGTGTGTGTGTGTGTGTGTGTGTGTGTGTGTGTGTGTGTGTTCCTCCAGGACACTATCTCGATCTGGGACTCGTTATGTAATGAGCAAATGGAGTAGAAAGCGTGACTTAGGACAGAACAAGACTTAGAGGAACTGAAAGGAGACCATAAAGGGCTTCTTCCTGCCCGGGAACTCTTCCTTTGCTTCAGTTTCTGTAATTTGTTGTGCTGCGGCTTTGTCAGGAATAAAACGTTGTCCAGATGTCTGGCATTAACTCTTCAGCGCTTCACATTCACTGTTCCCTCCCATAGTCATTGTTTCATAAGAATGCAGTTACTTGTAATGTTTGAGCGTAATGACCGTTACAGGATCCACCAATTGCACGTTTATACCTCAGTAAAGGAGCTTTTCTTTGCTGTGTGTGACCTCTCTGTCAGCATGTTCATCTCAGTGTGGTTGTCTGGCTGGAGACCAGAGCAGAGTTTGGCAGGAGAGAGAGAGAGGCTGAAAACCGCTGAGTCAGAGTTCTCCTTATTTCAACCACTTGATCCATCCACTCATGTTGGTGACTCTGCAAGCTCAGCCCCAGTTTCATGGAATTACTGCAGATGTAGCACAACTCTCCAACCAGCTGATGAAGATGTCTCAGCTCAACTAGGGGGGCATTAACAGGAACGGCTCTTTAATGTCAGGTGGGGGGGATTTTTAATTTTACTAGAAGTTTTCATTTTACTAGAAGTTGCGTCATCAATTTGAGGTGATGGGTTCATTTTCTATTTGGACTGGGATGGAGCAGTGAGGCAAATGCTGCCGTTCTGCAACCAGATGTGGTTGCAGTGAGGTAAAAGTGAAAGCAATAACTAACACTTTCAGCATTTATGGTTTCATGTTATTTATGAATCACGTTTTATCTCAATTTTGTTTTTGCGTAGCGTGTCAGAATGAATATTAAGAATTCCCGTAATATCTCTCTTAGTTTGTGGGTTTGTAGTTTAATTCCTATAAGCCATGAATTCCCCCAACAGAGATTATATCCTGTTTATGTATCTAAACATACGTGGGCCATGCAGTGCAATGCGAATGGAGCAGATATTACATCATATTGTCTGAGAAATTCCCACCGATGTCACGCCTACAGTCACCTGACTGTGAGCAGTGTGGAGTGGAGTTTTGAGACCCACGCTTTCGGGTAAACCCTCCTTACAGGGTGCTGACTCATCAGGGGTTCCCTGAAAATGAACTCGTACAGTCAAACACGCTCCACTGATCGTCCATAGATGTACTGTACTTTAACCACAGGTGGTATAAGGTATTTTATGAGTGCTGTATCATCCGATAGAACCTGAGCTGCAGTGTAACATGGTCTGCTGTCTGTGTGAACGATCTGGTTTCAGAGTTTCTCACACTGCTGCCTCTGTAGCTGTGAGCAACGTGATAGGCAGGATAGCAAATGGAATAGATGACTGGTCGAAGATTACATAAACACACCCTCCAGAAAAGTTGTAATTACAAGCTTGCCGCTGTCCCCGTTTGAACTCACTGGGTTAGACTCTTCTCTGGTTTCTATATTGTTTACACAAACCTTTCTGTAACTCTTTTTATTAACTGTTTCCCCCGTGCGACTCTAACATGTAATGGTTGACTTAGCCTGCACAGCGTTTCCTGTTAGGAGATCTGTCTTGTTTGTGTGCCAGCTCGCCTGTTAAACTGCATAGTCAGGCTCCCCATTGTGTTGGTGTGAGAAGAAAATGAGAGGTCGAGACAACAAGACCCCCTTTGTGTCAGCCTCCTGACCCATTTACCTTTTCCTCTGAGCCACCCCAGCTTTTCTACACTGCTTTCAAACCAGATGGGGTGCTGGTAGTGATGTTGTCTCTTGTCAAGGTGCAGCAAGGTAGAGGTTCTCAGTTCTTGTGAAAGGATGGACCACCTTTAGCTCTCACTGAATCATATGCTTTAAAGCAGGAAACCCTTGAATATTGTTTACAGTTGGCTTCATGTTGTTTTCATGACAGCTTGACAACAAAGGCTTTCTTTGTTTTTCAGGCCTGAAGAAACCCCAGAGATATGATTGGCAGCTGAAGCTGAGACTTAACACAACTGTGAATCAATAACTCGGTGCTACTCTAAAAGGTATGCGCAGCATGAGTGTTTGTATCGGTTTCTTCTGAGTTCAGACTTGGCAGTTAACACCAGCCTATCTTTACACAGCAGCAGCGCCTGCTGATCCTGTGAGCAGGAACAGAAAAGATAGAGGGGGTGCCGAACGGGTGCACACAAACTCTCCTCACAACTGTGAAGAGTAAAACAGTTGATGCACACAAACATGCACAAAAGAGCTTTAAATAGAGATCCAGAGTTGGTGGGAGGAAGAAAGGAAGAGAAGAGGAACTGGTGGGAGGAAGTTCTGCGTATGTCCAGTGCTAATTTAGGAAGGCTTGTGGAAGACGGCTTTGCTCTGGCAAGCTGGAGAAATGAATCATAACCTGTCCGTCTGTTACTCTCTAAATGATGCAATAGTTCTTCGTAAGCATTGTTGATGCACTTTGATTTATTGAACAACTTGTCACTTGAAGCTGGCGTCCATGCATACAAACACTGATGTTATTATGAGAAGAAATGAGAATAATTTTGGTTTAGATGGTTGAATCTGACTCAATACTAACCCTTCAGTCATCTGTGATAGTACTCGTTTTCATCCCTCTCTTGCTTTGCCATCAGCTGCTTCTGTTGCCTTTGAAACAGATTTCTTTGCATTTTAAAGTGCTTGTTAGTGTGTCTGGTGCAACAGAGAGCAAGAAGAGAAGTCATCTCTGAGCCTAAGTTGCACCCCTTAAGCATTTTCCTTTGTGTTTTCTCAGTGTTTGCAAGGGAAGGTGTGTGGGTGTTTTTCATTGGCACTGTTCCTGTTCTCCACTACCTCCCTCCATCCAGCATCTCCTCTCCTTTAATCTATCCTTCCATCCTGTTCTGACCGTCTGTCGCTGCCCCCACCCCCTCTTCACCATCACGCCTGCTGTAATGAGATTAAACCTTAGTGTATCCACTGGGCACATACTCTTTATACACACGACAGAGTGGTGCAGCACACACACATAATCATCCACTTAAGAAGGCACAGTTGTCGCTCACATGCACTAAAACAGCCCTAACCAGACTCAGCCATGCAGCTTGGATCACTTCCAGAGTCTCACACTCTTGGCAGGTGACCAAAGCCTCTCACTCTTTCCTCATGTTTCTTGCTGTCCCAATGCTCATAGTAAGGATTACAGTAATGCAAGGTCCAGCTTCATAGGTGAGCTTCTCACTGAGCCATATGGGCCACAGAAATAATCCTCTGTTGTTCCATTTAACTTGCTGTCGCCTCCTAGAGGCTGGAATATACGCTGCCAGCAACACTGAAGGCATCACAATGTGAAGTTTTAATAGCATTTTAGTGGGAATGAGGTTTGATTTCAGTCAGTCTGTCCAGTTCAATACTTATACACTCCCCTCATTGCCGCATGCATGCAGAGTATAACTAGCTGTCTGTCTGTTCTCATCAGGACTTTCTATTTTTCTGCAGCCAGCTGGCTTTTAGGTTTTTGGTGCAAAAGACAGGAGTCGAATATTCTCAGTGTTGGAGTGAGGCCCTCTCTGTGCTGCAGTGGAGGGCTTCACAGATACAGCTAGTCTGGTGAGTAGGAGCTCCTTTAACATAACAACGTAACAAAAATTAGTGGTATTTTAGGATCATTAAACATTTCTTAATGTATATATTTGCAAATTAAACTTTCTGGTGATTCTTTTTAAATCACATTATTTTAAGGATAAAAACTCTGAAGTCTCGAGTGTTTTAATGATGTAATGACTGTATTTCTAATTCACAGGCTGGATGCATCACGCAGTAGAGCAGTTAGGCGGGCGAGGCACACGGGATTCCTTCCCTCTGGACGGGCTCAGCCGGGGCCCATGGCCTCCCATGAGCGGCCGCGCCTGGCAGCCACCTGCCAGGTGTGTAGTCATAACACATTCACAATATTTTACAAACCTTTTTGATACATGTAATCCACCAAGTCCACTTAAGCTTCATGTATGGTTACTCAGTTTTTCATTACATGCTGTTTCTCATCAGGTGTTCCCCTACAATAAACCAACACCAGCTACTTCCCCATCTACCTCCTGGACCTATGGGTGGCTTGAACCCTCACAATAAATATTTTAGTAATGGGTAAGCATGTCGACCTGAAAGTAACCAACATTTCACACATTTAATGTCTGCTGTGATTTAAACGTTTGACTTTTTGCATCGTTGTAACATTGCTTAATCCTGGTGTTGAACATTTAGGCCAATGCGAGGTGAAAAACTCGAGCTCCCACAGGCCATGTTACCAGGAATGCAGAGGGAGCAGCAGAGACCTCCCGCTCACCATCTTCATCCTCCACCTCCTCATAGAGCATGGGAGCTGTACGAATCCCATCTTCCTCCTCAAGGCCATCCGGTTTTGTCCCTGCCTAATGATCACTCAATGCGTTTCCACAATGGAGGCTATGCAGGCAGCAGCGGGCCTCCCCCCAATCCACATCTTCATCCTAACAGATCAAACCCACTGCTGAAGGTGAAGAACACAGCTACAGATTATTCCAGTTCAGGGTTTTGTTGTGAGAAAAAACTAACCTATATTCTGTTTTATTGTCTGTTTTAGTTTGGGGGTCCTCAGGAGCAGCATGTTCCCCGGGGTGCACCATTGCTGGGAGATGAAATGTGGGCTCAGGTGCACCAGGTACGTGCTCCTTTTAATTGATGTTGTTTCATCATCCATATAGTAACATGAAAATCCCCAGTCACACTTTAATTTGTTCTGCAATCAGACGGATGAAAACACACTCCATTAAAAGCTGATCTGAGCTGTTTCTGAATATGCAACAAACTGTTGAGCGCCGACACTGCACTTGTTGTACCAGCTGCCTTTACTTACAACAAAACATTCATTTTCTGTCCACAACAGAGGACCTTTTCAGGGAAGATGCTTGGTGGTCAGTTGAAGAGAGCAGGCCCTCCACTGGGAGAGCACTCTGTGATTCAACACACTCCTCTGGCATCACTGCACTCATCCTCCCGCCCTGCTGTCGAGGACTGTCCCAGCCCCAGCAAGAGAAAAAAGAGTACAGATCAGGTACAATATAGTCTTAAACTTTTTATCCAATTAATTAAAACAAATATATGTCAGTTGTATCCATATTTAATATTTCCAGTTGTTTTGTCATTCTTGTAATCAGATCTTTAAGTATACATTGCTGCCCTGACTGTGCAGGTATCTCACCTTGGGGTGCCACGTTTCTCTGGTCCTGGCCAGTCTTTGCTGTCTCAGCAGCAGCCACCAGCTAACCATCTTTCCCAAAAACCTGCCTTTTGGAACCCAATTCACAAAGACGGCAGTATTCCCTGGCAGCCCCACATCTCCGACCGCAAAAGCACGCAATTGCAGGAATTTCAGGTCTGAACTGTGATTATAAAACAATAATTTTCCTCACAATGGCCAGCTTATATTTCCCTATTAACATATTGGATTTAGTGCTGCCATGACAATGTATTGATCTTATTGAGATGTGAGCGTGCTTTAACAATACACTGATTTTTGCCAAGTAAAATGTTGACAAGATCATTTTTTTATACTTCCACTGCTCTACAGGAAAACAAAAAGGGGATGGGAAGCTACACCCCAAAATCTTCTCCAGCCTCCTCCAGCCCTTCACCTATCTCCTCACCAGGAAACTATAACCAGGGACGGGCTCCTCAGCTCCCAAAAGACACATTACAACCTCAAGCTGTAAGCCATCTCTCCCCTCATTCCTCTTACCCAAGTCCCAGTTCAAAGCGAGAGCCAGCTCCACCCTGCCAGGCCATGGAGCCTCGTGGTCTTCACAACAGGAGAGGCCCCCTTAATGGAGGTCGGGGTGGCAGCCAAGCTACCTCTCAAACAGAATCTACTACAACCAGGGAAGAGAGAGAGTGTCACCTAAAAGCTCAGTCATCACCAGCAAATGTTTCTGCAACCAGCAACAGGAACAACAGCAGCAGTGTGCCTTACAGCCACTTCCAGCCTCACCCAGGGCTGGGGCACCAGGGTCTTCATCCTGCCAGCAGCACCTCAGTACCTCAGCTAAAGCAAAGTGGCCCCCATGAGGCCTGGAGGCACCAGAGTAGACCCACCAGTCACTCCCTGGTGAGTTCACACTGTTCATGCAGCAGGTCATTAGTTGTGTAGTTATACACCTGAGTATCATGAAAGGCTTCGGGTTATGATCGACGCATCTGTGGTTTATGTCTACTAATGGAACCTTCTTTGTTTCTTCAGGAGTCGGGCATCTACAGACCTCCCGATCTGCTACCTCAGCACCAGCAGAGCCACAATCAGGTTGTAGACACTCGACCTTCAGGGCCTCCCCTGCGTCATCACATAAGCCCTCTTCTGCCCTCTATCAATCCAACTCGCACACCAGTTATCACGTCCAACCCTCCCATATCCCAGGCCTCCTGCTCGGTCAGACGCTATAGCACCAGCAGCAGCTCCCATTGTATCCCTACAGATAAAGTCTCCATGGTGACTTCATCACCCCCTGCTGGTTGCTCTGTGAATGGCAACAATAATGCCAATTGGCAGAGGGTCATAGCTCCAGTGCCCCATAACCCCACCAGCGCCATCACCAGCTCTAAATCTCAGATGGATGCTCTGCTGCAGACTGGTTGTCAGAGAGGCCCAGCTTCCACTCAAAAACAGTCTCAAAAACAGGAGCTGCACAGACACCAAGGAGCCACAAAGTCTCAGCCTATGAAGGGCAAGATGTCATACTATCCTCAGGATGAATTGGAACAAAGTCCTCCATTTTCCTCATCTTTTTTCTCCTCAGGGCAACAGAGAGCAGGGGACAGTGTAATTACAAGTACAGTTTCACATCCAGTTTCTAACTCTTCTCCTACATACTGCCAAGCTTCTGTAAATCCTTCTCTTCAAACATCCAGAGCATCCTTCTCCTCCAGACTGGGCCATCAGCCAGATTCTGCCTCAACTAAGATGTACTCTAAACAGAATCATCCACAACCTCCAATGTCTGTCCCTCAGTCCATTGGAGAGGCTTTGGACAAACTGGATGCAGAGCTGGAGGGACACATGCAAGCTGAGGAGAGGAGGAAGCGGGATCAAGAGGAACAAGAGAGAAAGATAAGAGAGGAGAGACAAAAGAGAGAATGGGAAATTAAACGAAAGCTGGATGAAGAGAGGAGGAAGGAGCAGGAAAGGAAAGAGGAGGAGAGGAGACGAAGAGAAATTGAGAAACTTGAAGAGGAGAGAAGACGAAGAGAAATGGAGAAACTCGAAGAGGAGAGGAGACGAAGAGAAATGGAGAAACTCGAAGAGGAGAGGAGACGAAGAGAAATGGAGAAACTTGAAGAGGAGAGGAGACGAAGAGAAATGGAGAAACTTGAAGAGGAGAGGAGACGAAGAGAATGGGAGAAGCAAGAACAAGAAAAATGGAGAAAGCAAGAAGAGGAGAGGAGGAAAGAAATGGAGAAACTGGAGTTGGAAAGAAAAAGAAGAGAGTGGGAGGAGAAGCAAGAGGAGGAGAGGAAAAAAATAGAGTGGGAGAAAAAAGAGCAAGAAAGAAAAAGGAGAGAGTGGCAGAGGCAAGAGGAGGAGAGGAAGAGGAGGGAAGCTGAAAGACACGAGAGAAAGAAGAGAGAAATGCAGAGGGAGAAAGAAGAAAAAATCAGGCAAATGGAGTTTGAGAGGAAAGAGGTAGAAAAGAGAGAAGCCAAACTGTGCAATGAAAGAGGAAAAGAACAGACTGCTATTGAAAACCTGGAAAAACTTCTCTCTGGTAACAGCTCCACTCCACCTCCACCTCCTCCCCTCTCATCTGTCCCTCTACTTCCTTCAGGTCCACCACAATCCACCTCCCAGGCTTCTCCTCCCTACCCCTGGCTTAGCCGTGGTGGCGTCCATGGGCCGTCCAGCCATACACCCACCACCAGCACTGCTACAGAGAGGCTGCGTCCACCTCCTCTAACGCCTCAGACAGAGTACGCCAGAGAGAAGCAAAGGCAGAGGGAGATGTGGAGCAACAATGGCGGAACGACATTCAATCCCTCAACTCACAATACCTCAGGGATGAACCAGCCGGTATACCCCAATAAGCCCCCGGCGATGCAAGCTGCACCCAACCAATCCAAAGACTTAGCCCGGGAGAGAGACAGCAGCCAACACTCTTCCCCTACATTAGCACTTAGAGACCCCCCAAAACTCTTTCAGGCTTTTTCTAGAGATAACCCTCCACCACTTTCATCCTCTACCAGGAGCATTGATTACAAGACAGAGAGGAGTTTGGAAAACAGCAGCACCGACTCCGACAGTGCACAGTTTGAAGAGGAGCCCTCTGAAATGTCTACAATGCTTCCTGATGGTCTGGCTAACATCATGGCAATGCTGGATGAATCCATCAAAAAAGAGGAGGAAATGTATAACAATGAAAAGAGTGGGTCTAAAGGTCTCTTTGATCATTTCACACCCAATGCTGAGCCTATTAAGAACTACCTGTGTGCTCCAGATCTCATTCCAGCAACTAAGCATCAACCTAACCAGGAAGACTTTGGATTAAATGCAAGCCCCCCAGTGCTCAGTCGCCAAGGCTCTCTGGCTTCTCCCTGCAGCCGTACATCATCTCTAAACGACGAGGATGAGGACTTCCTCAAAGCTTCTATAAAAGTTCCTCTCAACACTAAACCATCAGTGGACTTGGGAGTGGGAGTAGCAAACACCAACTATCGCCATAGTGATCTGGCAAAACTTTATGGGCTTCCTGAGATGACAAAAAGTGAGGTTGATGAGGAATCAGATGAGGATTCTGAGGCTCCATCTTGTTCTCCGCCTCCTCAAAGACCCCACCTCCATCAAACAGGGGTAAACGCCATGTGCAAGTCCCTAGCCGTCCTGGAGAGTCAGAAGTATGCTTACCGAGGTGGTCCTTTTGGTAGACCACCTCCATCTGCTCTGGTTGGTGTGAAATATTCCTCCTCGTTGTCGCTGGGTCCTGATATCTGCCGCCAACAGCAAGGCAATTCTCCCACATCTGATTCCACAAACCCACCTTTCAGTCCTTCTGTCCCACCCTTAAAGTCTTCCCCTCGTTCATCGCTGGAAGACAAAAAACTAAAAATAGAGGACAGTGATGTATGGACAGATGAAGGAGAAACAGATGAAACAAATTCTATCACAAAGAGCGAAAATCCAACCATAAAACCCATAAGGTTAATCAAGGAGGAGCAAGAGTTAACTACCATCTCTGAGTCTTTAAAGGAGTTGGGAAAGAGCTGTGAAGTCATGCTTAGCCGACATTCCCACGATAAATCTGGTAATCATGGCAAACTAGATGGTGCACACAAATCTAATAAAATAAAGGCGCATAAAACAAAGGAGAAGAGGAGAAAACATGGTCACGACAGCAGGAAGCATGAAGACAAAAAAGAGAAGAAGAAACACAGAGACAGCAGAGATGACCTATCTTCCTCATCTTCATCTTCCCATTCCAGCTCCATCCATAAGCGACACAAGGATGGCAAGAGTCGCAAAGACAAAAAGGATCGTAAAATTTTTGGCAACCTCAGTCTCCAGAGGAGGGAGTCGGAGAAGAATTATGAGCTGGATAAGAAGAGGCGGAAAGATGCATCTGGTGCTAGTTCCTTTAGGGAAGGGGAACACGCAGAATGGACCTCAGCTTCCGGAGAAAGACCATCTGAACAAAATGGCCCCGATTCTGGCTCTTCACTGGGCCCTACAGACTTCTTAAAATTAAAGGCGCTGTCTGACGGGCCACCCAAGGAGCTGAAGATTCGCTTGATCAAAGTTGAAAGTGGAAACAAGGAGACTTTCATAGCCTCTGATGTGGAGGAGAAAAGGATTCCCCTGGCAGAAATCAGCATTAAGAACAGCGCAAGTGATATCATTCGAGCCTGCAAGTAAGAACGCTGCAAACATGCGATCATACAAAAGCTGGATTGTATTCTGTTTCATCATTTAACTAGTAATATTTAACTTTTACATTTCATGTGTTTGATGCATTTGTCTCTGTTCTAGGGGAGCTCGAGTCAAAGGGAAATTCAAGGAATCATATCTGCTTCCTGCTTTCTCTGTAAAACCCCTTATCACTCCAGAGGAACCCATTCCTAAAGAGAAACTCAACCCTCCTACACCCAGCATCTATGTAAGTCACCACAACTGACACGTAGATTTTACGTAACACAACTCTAGTAGTCATTTATAAACTGAATCCACTGGGTTCCAGTATGACGTATACATCACCACAGGGAGAAAGTGGACAGTCACACTGATGTATCAGCATATGCTGCCCTCTTGTGGTGACTGGCCATCTATGCATAAGTTTAAACACATCTCCTCCTTTCTTCATTTCAGCTGGAAAGTAAAAGGGATGCCTTTTCCCCGGTGCTGTTGCAGTTCTGTACAGACCCCAAGAATCCCGTTACTGTCATCAGAGGACTGGCTGGATCTCTTCGACTGAGTATGTTGATACCTTAAATGTATTTTCCGGGACATGTTTTCGTCTACCTGTAATTTACTCATTTTATCTCTCACTCTTTTTAGACTTGGGACTGTTTTCTACAAAGTCTCTTGTGGAAGCAAATGCAGACCAGGCAGTGGAGGTGAGGACTCAAGTGCAGCAGCCTGCTGATGAGAACTGGGACCCCAGTGGTACAGGTCAGACATGGCCCTGTGAAAGCAGTCGCTCCTACACCACCATCGCCAAGTACGCCCAGTACCAGGCTTCCAGCTTCCAAGAGAGTCTGCAGGTACAAAGCATGAGTTTACATTTATTATATCTCCATTTAGGCATTTTGTTTTACTTTAAGCAGAAGGTTGGGACTTAAGATGAACATGATTTCTGTCCCTCCAGGAGGAAAAAGGCAGCGATGAAGAGGAGGAGGATAATGAGAAAAAGTCGCACGTCAGTGCGGACACAAACAAGGAGAGCTCTAAAGAAAATAGCAAGTAAGTAAAAATGTTAAATTCTGTCTTTAAATTTAGGTTGTTTTGCCATGTTCCCTAATTTCTTCTGTTTGTTTTTTAAGTGGTGAGCAGAAAACAATTGGAAAGATCATTAAATTTGGCACCAATATCGACCTTTCTGATCCTAAGAGGTGAGCATATTCAACACATCACTCTGAACATAGTGACTGCTCGAGCAACCCCTATGTCTATACATAGCAGCAGCAGTCTAATATCTGTTGTCTCTCTTTACAGGTGGAAAGCCCAGCTTCAGGAGTTACAGAAACTACCAGCATTTATGCGTGTAGCATCCAGCGGGAACATGCTGAGCCATGTTGGACATACCATCCTAGGCATGAACACTGTCCAGCTTTATATGAAGGTTCCAGGAAGTCGAACACCAGGTATAGGACACAAACATTTGGGTTAATTAGACTGAGGGTCATCCATTCAATCCTACGAAGGTCACAATACAGCAGGTTGTCCATGTATGCAGAAAGACTCGAATCAGCTGTGTTTGGTTTTGTATACATGGAAAACCTGCTGAATTGTGGCCCCAGTAGGAGTTAATAGTTTCACTGTTAAATGAAACTTAATATTCTGTCTTTAATTAACAGGTCACCAGGAGAACAATAACTTTTGTTCTGTAAACATCAACATTGGCCCCGGAGACTGCGAGTGGTTCTCTGTCCATGAAAACCACTGGGGGGCAATCAATGACTTCTGTGAAAAGTATGTAAACATCTTCAGCTTTGATTATCTGCCAAACTTTAAAATTTATGCTGAAACAGTTGAGATACTAAGCGTGGTACCTTCTAAATGACTGCTCATCTACGCAGGCACGGAGTAGACTACTTGACGGGGTCCTGGTGGCCAGTGTTGGAAGACCTCTACAATGCCAACATACCTGTGTATCGCTTCATCCAGCGTCCTGGAGACCTGGTATGGATCAACGCTGGTACCGTTCACTGGGTTCAGGCAGTGGGCTGGTGCAACAACATCGCCTGGAACGTTGGGCCTCTCAATGGTAAAGATCAAACAATCTAGCTGTTAAATATAGATGATATTAAATACAGTTTTCACTTTATTCTTTTAAATTGTTCTCCATATGCAGCTTACCAGTATCAGCTCGCTCTGGAAAGATTTGAGTGGAACGAAGTGAAGAAAGTCAAATCCATTGTTCCCATGATTCACGTGTCCTGGAATGTGGCCCGCACCCTTAAAATGACTGATCACGACACCTATAAGATGATCAAGTAAGTATTTCCTGCTCATCAAGGCTAAACGTAATTCAGACGTGCAAAAAAAGTCTTACCTTCCACCTTCAACGAAATGGCTCCTTTGGAATCATCGCTGTGTTAAGGTTTCCATCCTGATTTGCTAACAGTGATCTCTCTTTCTCTACCTTCTTGTCAGACACTGTCTGCTGCAGTCCATGAAGCACATCCAGATCCTGCGGGACCAACTGGTGGCTGGAGGCAAAAAGATTTCCTATCAGAGTCGCGTCAAAGATGAGCCTGCATACTACTGCAATGAGTGTGATGTGAGTTATACTCATGCACAAAAAGCCTCTTCTTAAATGTTCAATAAATATTGCATTGAACTTTAGTTATGCTAGTTTTATTATGTTTAAACCATTTGCTAATAAAACTTCTGGAAATTGAAATTAAGGTCTATTTCAACCAAAAGCATCCAGTAAGAGAACTAAATGGCTGCATCTGTGCGTGTTTAATTGATACATTACAATTAAAGTACTGATGTGGTACCTTCACGTGGCTTTTATATTACTCTACGGAGGTCTGTTTGATTTGCCCTTAGACACATAGACAGAGGACATGTCCCTAAAAAATTAAATGTGCAAAGACCTGGGAACTAAATTTGACGGCTGAAAGACACCTCGAGCAATAAAGGGCCAGTACTTTTATAACAACGGATTTCATTATGAGGAAGTGTCAAAGAACAAAAATGGGAAAGAAGTAGGTGTAAATACAACAATGGCAGCTGTACTGCAATATTTTACCAGTTTTCTGCCTCAAAGCGTTTGTCATAAACACAGTAACAAACAGTTCCCCTGTACAGTGAAGTTCTTACTTTGCGTCCACATATTCCTTAATATTCAAATATAATAAAGAGCATGTAAAATAACAGATTACTTATGTGCAGTGTGCCACATCAACTGTGTAACTGTGAAAGAATAATTGTGTAAGTTTACAGTATAAAGAGTACCATGTCCCTCTTGTCACAGGTGGAGGTGTTCAATTTGCTGTTTGTGACATGTGAAAGCAGCAGCAGGAAGACGTATGTGGTTCACTGTGAGGACTGTGCACGACAGCGCAGCCCCAACCTGACCAACGTAGTGGTGCTGGAGCAGTACAGCATCGAGGAGCTCATGAACTCTTACGATTCTTTCAGCCTGGTAAGCAGACATTTAGCTCTTCTGAAACTTATGAACAATTCAATTTCAGCTTATTTAATCTTTTTTTCCCCCCCCTTCTTCCCAGGTATCGTCCTCCCGGTGACAGAGCGCCACACCTGTGTTTCCTCAGCCATAACCAAAACTCCTGGCAGCCAGGACAAAAAGACAGTTATCACTTTGGTTGTAAACTCACCCTCTCATTATTTACCACCAGTTCTGCTACTGCGACAGCTTGGTGAACAGCCAGTTGAATACGTTTACTCATTACTGTTTACAAAAAGAAATATCAAGCCACCAATAAAATACCAGTTTACTCTCAGATGGTGCTTTCTGGCAAAACCCTGGCAACAGGACCGCTGGTGCTGCCGTTGAACAAACTGTGGAGGGTAGTTGACAGTCTCAATGGTGTATTTTTGTTGTCTTGAATACTGAAATTTGTACATGCTGTTTGAAATTTGTGGGGTGCTGTCTTTTTTTAAGATAATTTATTTGTTTTGTTTTTTTTTCTAAACTAGATCAGCCTAGATATATACCACATTGGCCTTGTATTTAGAAAAGAGAAAATGAAAATACTAATAATAGAGATATGAACATTTTTCTAAAGCATTAAGAATTTTAAAAACAATTGTTTGGATTGCTTCAAAAGATACGGGTTTAGCAGCTTTTTCTTTTTTCTTAGGGGGAGCGGGGGTCATTTGAAGCTTGTAAATCTTTTTTATGAATTCTTTGTTTCCTCTGGAGATTGATATTCAGTTGTCACACATCAGGTTTTTTTTATGTTAAATGTCGCTTGAAAAAACAAAAACATTGTCATTTGGTGTGTGTGTTTTACCTCTGTTTGTTCCAATATGCAGACTTAAGCTTTTCCTTTTCACCATTGTACTTTAATTTAAAATGTTCCCTCTATTTATTCAATATCCTTGTTCTCCCTATTTAAGAGGGTTGTACATTTTTGCTATTTTCTTTTTTCCATGTTGACTGCTCTGTAGGGACAGAAATGTGGAGGTTGTACGACGGTGGGAGTAGAGGCTGCTGTTTTCTTGGTGCTTGCCTCAACTCCTGCTTCTTCTCCTTTCCTGCTATATATATTAAATTAAATCTTTATCTTGGATATAACACCACCTTTCCTGTAGACAATAGACACACTGCTCACACTGACTAATGAAATGCTGTGTTTGTATTCTCATTAAGGAAAAAACAAAATGACTTTTTCCCCCAAAGTGTTTGGAGACTTTTTTTTTTTTTTACTATGTAGGAAAATTCTAGATGAGATTTTTATATCGGTTGGTTATGATAATGGAATAGATGGTGCTAAATGTTCTCTCTTTGAGCAACCTTTTTTCTTTTGTCCTCTTGAAATAAGAAATCTATTTTTCCTGTTGCAATATTATCTTACACTTTCCTTCTCTTTGTGGTCATTTATTTATAACTGCACTGTTTAGAGAATTCACGCAGACATATTTGCAGATACACACACACCAAACTGAGCCAGACATGTCTTAAACACTTGTGAATTTGTGTGACATTACTATGACTATTAATAAACGCTTTTGATAAATTCAAACGAGTATTTTGAATTACCATTATTCCTTTTTAAAGACAAATTCACCACTACCTAAAACATGTTTTAACTACGGGCTGCACCCCCCACACCTTTCCTGTCAAGCTACTTTTAAACAACCATCCACCACTGCTCTAACATCTGGGCAAATCACTCCATTTGACAACTACTTTTGGAAAACTAGGACTGTTTAACTCCTTAGATTTGCAAATGCATTTTTATACTATATTTGCAAACATTACAAAGTGACAGAGTGATGAAATGACCAAAAAAAAGCAGCTCATCATATTACCCAGCCTTATTTGGGCCTCATTTCACCACATATTTGCAAAGTATTTTGTATGCATCAGTGTTGGCAGCTCAGGTCTGACATGTTTCAGACTCCAGCCTTGCATAGGATCGACAGTCAGGTCAGTTATACAACAGCAACCTGCAAGCTGGACTCTTGTAAACAACCGATTGAACCCGTTCCAAGGTCTTTATCTGCTAACTAGCATTTTGTTACCATTCTCACTCAATTCATACCATGAGGTCTACATGCTAAATCCTCACTACACCCCTGAAAACCAACTATATTCCTGGACTATGACAAGTAATTGGCACAGCTTCATCGTTCACATCCTCAGCTCCAGTACATTGCAACTTAAATGTGGGAAAAAACAGCATGTTGATAAAAAGTTTCCATTTGAAAACTGAGGAAGGAGATTGTAACATACAGCAAAACTTCCTCGACAGAAGAGCAGGAAAAAGCAGGGAGCAGTAGCAGGACTCCCAGACTTCAGTTTCCTCGTCGATAATTCACGTGGGAGTCAAACTCTGAAGCTTTGTGCAAAGAATCCTAAGCACTAAAATCTGACAACCTTATTTCTGTTTCCAAATCTGTCCCTTTGCAAACACACACACTGCTTGTTTCTTGTTGTGAGCATAATACTAATGATTTAGGATGTAGAAATTAAACACTGTAGGGTTTGTGTCATACCGTAATACACTACCACACCTGAATGTACAGCAGTCTGGAGTGGCAGCTTCTTCACTCTTTTGGCATGTTACCATGTTCTCAGGTCAAGTGAGAGGCCACAGGGCCAGCAGGGGGACATAGCATTACAGGAAAACTGAAGGAAATCCTGCCTCAAAACACACAGGAAAGCCACCTCCGTCTATCTGTCCACCCTGCTGCAGGCAGGTGGTGATAAGAGTTCACGGTCTTCTCATTGCCAGGACAAAACACTTCGGCTGTCCAATCAGCACCCAGTGCTGCAATCATTATGATCAAACTTTGAAGTCTGTTTATACTGCACTTGGTGGGCATGAGTGAAAAAGATTGTGTGGCAACTTTTTCATCTGTTATGACAAGAGGGGCTGTTTCAGATTTGAGCACAGTTTAAAGTCATCCCTTTAATGTCTTGTGGGACAGTATTGGGACAGACGAAGGGCTAGGAGTAAACAAACATTTTAAGCTCAAAGCAAAGGAAAAAGGCTGGAAAATCAGGATCAGACAAGACAAATCATAAAAATCCTGCTCTCATCTTTTATCACAGAGTCACGACCGCCCTCTGTTTTTATCCAGTTTCTATCCTCTTCCACAGGATCTGCTGATAGGAACTAGGAACTCTGGACCGTCATCTTTTGCTTGGCTTACGTCTTTGTCGAAAACAGGAAATTATTTTGTTACTAATAAATCACTGATTTGTAAAAAAAAAAATCCTCAGCATCCACATATCGCATTGACAAAGGAGGCACCCTTCAATACTGAATTTCTCTCTAGGGTGAATAAAGTATTTCTCATTTCATCCATTCATTTCAAAAGATCTAATAAGCTACTAATTTCAGGATAAACATATTTTCTAGTATACGTACAGTTCATTCACTTCTGAAGAAAGCAAACAAATAATACATTTTACTGCTTACTTTTTTTTTGTTGCAATGATGCGACCAACCCGATCAGGGAATCATGATTATGAGTTGCCGAGGGAAACGTTTCTGCAACCTGACGTATTGCACAGGAAAATGAGGCTAAAACACACAACCTCCTCTCCATTACAAGCAACACAGATTTACAACTTTCCCCTCACGTAGCCATTCCTATTACACCACTGTGTTTTATCTTTAAGAGGAGAAGCAATTACAAAATCACCCCACGGACAAAAAACACTTTAAAATATTTAAGTTGTTGTATTTTGTGACCCCGAAAGTGCTGCAGTTTTTCTGCACCAAGCAAATATTACATCAAAGCAGGCAGCAGCAACGTCCAGGTCACAGATATCCATATCAATAGAAAACCATTACTCATATCTCTTACGACCAATGTATACAATAGCCTTACCTGTTGAATACTTTCACTGGCAATATGCAGTTATAAATGTGGTTCAAGCATCCAGCAGCTACACCCACCATAGATTCAGGAAATGATCCTGATTCTGTATATTTATTGTCAGCACAGTTTTTCAAAACAGAAAAACACCACTGTTAATAGGATGTTTACAAGAGTGTCATATAGAAGCAATATATACATAAATTCCAGTCCAGTGAAAAGTCACTCTCTGAAGCACAAGATGCAAGTCCATTACCATAATAGTACTTCTC
>JBAMIG010000005.1:3826430-3850144 GCA_037177335.1 Kiunga ballochi
TGGGCCTTGATGAGTATTCTTTAAATCGTGCATGCAACAATCAGAGTAAATCCATTTAAAATAATTAAAATGTTTCCAAAATGCTGCTAATCTCTTATTGTCCTTCACTACTGGATGTGTGTACGTGTGTGTGTGTTTTTGCTTGGGACTGTGTGTGTGCGCCCATCCTTCTCTCCAACTAACCTCTTCCTCTCCAGTCCTCTACCCGTCGTTCTGCAAAGGTGAGCTCGCAAACAGGACAACAGAGGACAACCCTCCCCCCTTTTCTCCCTCCAGACAGGAAGGGAGGTTTATTAGAAAGTACATTCTTGAACCAAACATATAAGAACCAGTGTTTATATTAAATATGAAGTATTAAGATTTCAGATTAATTTATGCACTTTTAGTCACTGTTTTATGATCATTATGGTATTTCATGTTCTCCAGACTTTGTAGCATTTATAATAATGTAAAAAATATTAGATGCAACACCAAAATACAGAGTTTGTCATCTTTGATGAGCCTTTCTAAGCCGTTACTTCTCAGGTATTGCACAGCTATTATCTACTCAATGAGCTTAATCAGTACCGTACAGTTGGTGTAACTGATAGACTTGAGGTTTTGGCATGTAGCCTGTAAGCTCTAACAGAAATTCTTTGCTCACCTTTGTGGCAGCTAAGTACACCACATCTCACACCAGCTACCTCCCTCCCCTCCCTTTTGGTGCGCCCCTATGGTCGCTTCAGCCTGCCGATAAGGGTATGCTCTGTTGTGTCAGAGAATTTTTGTGTCACCTCACCGGACTTGGTGTTAAAGAAGTTGAGTTCCTCGTCTCTGGTACAAGGGCACGGTGTCTATAAGGACTGGTGGGACACTCAAGAGTGACAGCTTGCTCCTGGAAGATACAACACATTGAACTTTAGAAGCTGTTCACTGGGTTCATCCAGGTTGCTTGTTTGCCTTTGCAAAAAAGCATGCTTTGATTTTGTTTTTCTCCTTTCTTATTTTTGTTTGATCAACTTTACCAGACTCGTTTCACTTTCTGAAACATACCTGCTTTTGTCAACAGGCCTCTCGAGAGAGCCTTGCATCGTCTCTGTCTGATGTCAGTGAGGTGAGCCCGTCCTCCCAGCAGGCTGCACTCGGGGCTCCCATTGTGCCTCAGCCCAGCGGGTCACCTGCAGCTGCCCCAGTACCAGCTACTCCAAGCAAGGTTATACACTGCATAAAGGAAGAATGGATTGTGTCATTCTTCCTTTTTATTTCACATCTTAATCATCATGTTAATCATTTGTTCCATTTCATCCCTGCTGTTATTGTTTAACCAGGTGGAACCTGCCATATCTAAGCATTATTTCTAATGGCTACGTGCATGCTAGGCACTGGCATGAGTTTACTAACGTGTCATCACAAAGAAAACATGATGCTCTATTTTTGTAATATCCTCATTGAATGTGGTTATAATGAATGGTTTCAGCTTCTCGCACAATGAAAAGAAACTTCACAGATTCCATCAGGGCTCTTTGACAAATGGTTCAAATATGTAGTGGCTGATTATTTTCTGTTTTTTAATCCTAATTTACCTTCTTGGCTCTCATCCATCTTTTCAGGAGGAAGAATCTCTGCGAGCTCAAGTCAAAGACCTGGAGGAGAAGCTGGAGACTCTGAAGATGAAGCGAACAGAAGACAAAGCCAAGTTAAAGGAGCTGGAGAAACATAAAATCCAACTGGAACAGCTGCAGGAGTGGAAGAGCAAAATGCAGGAGCAGCAGACTGACCTGCAGAAACAACTTAAAGAGGCTAAGAAGGTAAAAAATGATGAGGGAATGTACTTTTCAAATCCAAAATATAAAATGATTGCTGCTATAAGCTTGTAGGAAGAAAATAAATCTGCATGCTAATATTATGACTGTGTTTTGTTGTACTTTCTCGTTTTGCAGGAAGCTCGTGAGGCACAGGAGGCTAAAGATCGCTATATGGAAGAGATGGCTGACACGGCAGATGCCATAGAGATGGCCACGCTGGACAAAGAGATGGCTGAAGAGCGAGCAGAGTCACTCCAAGTGGAGGTAGACACACTGAAAGAGAAAGTGGAGGAACTTTCTATGGACCTAGAGATCCTCAGGCATGAGATTTCAGAGAAAGGTAAGATATGAGGCTTAAGAGGATAACTCAGAAATGTCCTCTATATGTTCACGGTTTCACGTTTGTTCTTTCCTCATAGTTTTTCTGAGCTTCCTTTTCATAATTTCACTTCTCTCTAATGCAGGTTCAGATGGAGCCGCCTCCAGTTATCAAGTTAAGCAGCTGGAGGAGCAGAACAGCAGATTGAAGGAGGCATTGGTCAGGTGTGAAAATGACTCTTAAAGGTCACCCTAAGGAATGCATTTTTAAAAACATGACTACCTAACCTACATGTTTATAAAATAAAATGCATATAAAGCTATTTTAAGATAAAAAATGCATTAGAAAATGATCAAGTCAACAAAGATGCTCTGCTCCTCTATAGGATGCGGGATCTGTCAACCTCGGAGAAACAGGAACATGTGAAGCTTCAGAAGCAGATGGAGAAGAAGAACACTGAGCTGGAGACACTGAGGACTCAGAAAGAAAAGCTGCAGGATGAAGTCAAGCAAGCAGAGGCCACAATCGATGAACTGAAGGAGCAGGTAGTGCCACGGAAATAATGAAGGGTTTATGTTTGGAACATGTGCTTTCAACATGTTCTGCTGATGCCAAGAAATAAATTAACTTTCTTTCTTTCTCATATAGTTTTTTTTCAAGTAATCTTTGTTCATTTTAAAGAACAAAAGTCATAAACGTGACTTTGTCTTCATGTACCAGGTGGATGCTGCTCTGGGGTCAGAAGAGATGGTTGAGACCCTGACGGAGAGGAACCTTGACCTGGAGGAGAAAGTCCGGGAGCTTAGAGAAACGGTCACTGATTTGGTCAGTGCAGCTTTGTTTTTGTTTCTTTTGTTTCTATTCCTTCCTCCAAACAACTTCTGCAATGACTATGAAATGTTATTTCAAAACTCATTGCACAATAAAGTTTATTCTTAGATGTTATGACCCAGACGGGGAAATTGAGAAGAAATCATGAATTAATACCCAATTTCAGTCCAAATATGTATTATCTCACATTTAAAACACATGGGTGAAAGAGCAGGGCTAAGTGTTTACAGGTGGGAGTAATGTGTATCTTGTGTGTGATCTTATGGCAAGAATAAAAATTTACATCAATTTGGTAACTGGTTAGTTCCTTTTCTCATTCCTCTATGAGGAAATGGGATGGAAAGAGCCAGACGTTAAAAACGGAAGATAAAATGGAGAATAGAGGTAAAAGAGGGAAGTTACTTTTGACTGTCCGTCAAAACATTCACTACTCACCTCTATTGTGTTTGTATTACTGGCTTGTCTCAGCACTTCTTAATATCTTTAAAGCATTTGATGAACCATAAATTCCCACTTTCAAAGCAGGATCTTAATACATTTCTCATGTGTCAGAGGTGCCGTCATCTGCTCATCACTGTAGAGAAAAAAAAAGGGTGGTCGGGGGGATTTGTCTTGTTTCTTGTTCTAAACAAAGTAAAAGTAGCTCCTCTAAGATCATAGTGTAGTACCTTGATCTATTTAAATAAATGATCACAAAGACTGAATTTATTTAAAGAAAAAGAAAAGGTAATCCCACCTCACCTGATCAAAGGCTTTTCCTCATCCAGACGAGACACAAGACCCTTTTCTTCAGTGGAAAAACATTTAGAAGACACCTAACATTTATACAAGAGTTCTGCAGTTTAATAAAACCTGTTTATCTTCCTTTACCGGACAATCAGTGTTTTGTTTTTTTACACATTTAATGTAAACTTTTTGTTCATTATTAAACATCTGACACATCTTTAACTACGGGGTCAGCTGTGAAGTAAAATGTTTGTTTAAATATGAAGAAGTCAGAAGAAAAGGCAGCAGTAAAATAGTTAAAATTGGCTCATGATTGAACCTGCTTTTCCCACTTCAACAGGAAGCTATCAATGAGATGAATGATGAGCTCCAGGAGAATGCCAGAGAGACGGAAATGGAGCTGAGGGAGCAGTTAGACCTGAGTGCTGCGAAGGTTAGAGAGGCGGGAAAAAAGGTGGAAGCAGCTCAGGAGACGGTAGCCGATTACCAGCACACCATCAACAAGTACAGAGAGCTGACATCCTCACTTCAGGTGAATGGACAGAAGGAAAACATGCCTGTTTTGGGATGTGAACAGAGACTATGTGCAACCTTTTGGAAGCAGAGTTTAAATGTGCTGACACTGTATGAGTTTTTTTTGTGCACACCAGGAGGCCAACAAGGAGCTGATCAGTCAGCAGAGTGCAAACGCTGAGCAAGTTCAACAACCACCTGCAGAGCTGTTTGATTTCAAGATTAAGTTTGCAGAGACCAAGGCTTATGCCAAGGTAGGAGATGTGCATAAGAACCGAGCTGATAACCAGTGGTGGTGGTGGCACTATTCCTATTTAAAACCACTCCCACTGTGTCTGTAGGCCATCGAGATGGAGCTGAGGAAAATGGAGGTGGCTCAAGCAAACCGACAGGTTTCCCTCCTCACCTCCTTTATGCCAGACTCCTTCCTTCGTCATGGAGGAGACCAGGACTGTATTCTGGTGCTGCTGCTCATTCCCAGACTCATCTTTAAGGTATGATCAGTTTGATGCACTAACTGAACTGCAGGGCTGTGTGGAAACTCATGTTTGCCCCATCCTTAAAGGCCGACCTGATCAGTAAACAAGCCCAGGAGAAGTTCGACTTGAACGGGAACCCGATCCAGGGATCAGGACTCAGAGGGCCTCCAGGAGAACAGCGTAGTTTTGCTGCAGGACTGGTGTACTCCCTCAGCCTCCTCCAAGCTACTCTACACAAATATGAAGAGTAAGAGCTCCAGATAAGTAACCTGTCAGAAATATGTTGTATGCACTGGAGATTTTAGGGAGTGAAAGGAAACAAACTGTTGCTTTAAAATGATAACTCTGATGTTATAACTGCCTGTTTGTCTCTTTTCCTTGTTCCTGCTTGGTTGCAGGGCTCTGAATACCTGCAGCGTGGAGGTTTTTAAACGCATGGGCACACTCTACTCCGAGATGAGTTTCCACGAGCGCTCTTTAGATTATTTCATTGATCTGCTTCACAAGGATCAACTAGACGAGACCGTACAAGTGGAGCCTCTGACGAAAGCCATTAAATACTATCAGGTACTTTGTGTGTGTGTGTGTGTGTTATAGTTACTTCTGCCTCACGGGGTAAGGTTCTCGCTGGAGTTTGTCTGTTAGCAACATAACTCAAAAAGTTATTGATGACATTTTCTGGATATGTTGGGAGTGTCACTGGGAACACATGATTAACTTTTAGTGGAGATCTGGAAAAGATCCTGAATTCTGGATCCCTTTGAAATTTTCAGTAATGTTATGGTGCTGCTTGGTGGAGGTCTGCGCTCTCTGAGGGCTTTTCTAGTTCAAATCACAACAGTACTTGTGTGTCCAAGCTTAGTCAACAAATCCACGGATATTTATTTAATTCTTTCAGGAAAAACGGCCCAGTCAGTGTCATATTAAGATATAAGTATTCATTTAAAAAGAAAAAATTCAACATAAATTACATTGTGATCATGAATTACTACTAAAGTACACACGCTACTAATAATCTCTTAAATAGTTATATAGTAACAAGTTAAAGCTAGTAATGACAGATTTCCTCAATCACCACCCAGAAGCTGCAGAAGCTGTTGCTATAGGATACTATGAAGTTTAGTCATTGTAGGGTCTTTTATTGGTCTTCTGAAAACATTTTTGTAGTCAGCCTCTTATTTTTGCACGTAAGACTTCCAGTTAAAGCTTAACAGTACGCTCTACAAGTCATTACAGCTTTTAATGATGGCATAGTGGTTGCAAGTTAAACTTCCCATTAAACCATTCTATGCTTTAAATGTCTTATTAAACTGTTATGTGTTAATATTTATGATTACACGCAACATTAAGCACCTTTTTATACATGCAGCTTATCTGTTAGTAAAATTTTGTAACATTTTGAATTAATCAGCTTACTGTTTTATGACTTAGCAACTTTACAGCGTCCATCTGACCGATCAAAGTGAAGAGTGCACAGTTCAACTGGCTGATCACATTAAGGTATTTTCCCTGCAACATTAATAGATATGTGTAGATATACACAATAAGATGATAGTATCTTTTTAAAATGTCGTAACTAAATTCAGTTTGTTCCACACTCTCACCTCAGTTTACCCAGAGTGCTCTGGACTGTATGGCAGTAGAGGTAGTTCGTCTGCGGGTGTTCCTGGCACCAGGACAGGAGAGTTCTGGCCTTGCTGTTCTTCTAAAGGACCTTGACACTTCCTGCTCTGATATCAGGCAGTTCTGTAAGAAGATCCGCCGTCGTATGCCTGGAACAGACGTGGCAGGAGTCCCTGCTGCTCTCAATTTTGGACAACAGGTACAGAAACAAACATGCATGTTGGATTATTGGCCCTTCTGTAACCCTTTAGCAAAAACATCCGGTATGCATTTGGCAGGTGTCGGAGATGCTGACCGAGTGCAGGCGACAGCTGACCCGTGTGGTTGCAGTACTCCAGGAAGTGGCTGCAGCGGGAGCTCAGATGGTCGCTCCACTGGGAGAACAGGAAGGTCTTAACGCTCTGAAACTGGAGGATATTGCATGCAAAGTTGTGGAGCAGGTAAGGGTCCTCATGCAACATAAATCTGTGTATTTTTTTACATTTTATTTAAGAAATGTGTGGAAGTTCAACACCATAATTATATTTTTTTGGGCTACAAATTGCAAATTAGTAAATATTCTTCTATCCAAACTCCTAATTGGATAAAAAAATCAATTATTTTAGAGATATAGTGGATTCATCTAATCTTTTTATGGTATCAATATCTGACACGTTTTGTACATAAAGTGTACCTGAACTTTTTCTCCAAGGTATATGGTTCTCATGGTGTGAATGGTCCAGAGTTTCTGCGCCAATCCTGCAGCTCCGTCATTGCAACCATGAACAAGATGGCTACAGCCATGCAGGAGGGAGAGTATGACGCTGAGAAACCACAAGGAAAAGTACTCATTAGCTTTAACCTTTTTTACATTAAACGTAGAACCTAATTCAGCCTGTGACATTTCCATCTCACCCCCTGTTCAATTCTTGTCTTTAGACTCCTCCGGTAGAGACGAGGGCCTCAACGGTCAGGGCTGAGATGACTGATGCAGAAGGTCTTGGAGTCAAACTAGAAGACAGAGAAACAGTCATCAAGGAGCTGAAGAAGTCTCTTAAGATTAAGGTAACCTGTTGAAGAAACTGCAAAAAAAACAGTTCAATTGGACCTTTTGTCAGAAATGATGCCTCAAAAAGGTTTGCTGTGTACATATTCCCAGGGCGAGGAGCTGAGTGAGGCCCACGTCCGCTTGAGCCTCTTGGAGAAGAAGCTGGACACCTCCACCAAAGATGCTGATGAACGGGTGGAGAAGATTCAGACCAAACTGGATGAAAACCTTGCTCTACTCAAGAAGAAAGAAAAGTGAGATTGAGGAAGAGCAGATGTCACGTTAACATCTCTATCATCACACTTTATTTACTTTATTTTTCCACTCTTTTCCCATCTGCAGGGAGTTTGAAGAAACAATGGATGCTCTTCAGGCTGATATTGACCAGCTGGAGGCTGAGAAAGCTGAGCTGAAGCAGCGCATCAGTAACCAGTCTAAAGTGACTATTGAAGGTCTCAGAGGTCCACCTGCATCAGGAATAGCCTCTTTAGTTCATGGGTCTGCAGGAGGTGAAGTAGTGCAAATATGGTCCCTTTTTAAAAGAGAAGAAATTTCAAGCCCACGTTAATCTTTATTTTCTGTACTCCTGCAGGTATGCCTCCTTCCATGGCAGGACCCCTGCAGGTAGTGGACTCTCCTCTCCTCAAGCAGCAGGTTGAGGCTCAGAGACTGGGCATAAAATACCTCAAGAATGAAAACAACAGGCTCAAGGTACAGAGATTTAAAGCCAGTATTATTTGCAGCACTTTAAAGTCTTGTCACCTTGTCTTGTAACCTTTATTTTACTTATGCATTATATACAGGCTGAGAAGATGAGGGCTCAGCTCGCTTCCCTGCCTCCACTCTGCCCTCCAAAACTCCCACAAGTGTCCAAAGAAAGCTCCACGCCTCCAGGGGGACTAAACACAGGGATCTATCGTAGGACTGACCAGCTGCTGGCCACCCTGCTCAAGCTTAGTGCCGAAGTCAAAGTGGTGGACATCACTGGGAAAACTGCAGGTGCAGATGCACGATCAGTTGTTTGCATCAGTTTCCTGCAGTTTACCTGCATCAAGTTCTCATGTTTTTTTTTCAGTCAGTGCCAGCACTCAGTTGCTGGAGCAGACCGCTCGATTGAAGAATCTCAGTGATGCTCTGGACAAGCTGAAGGTGATTCTTTGTTCAATACTATTTAGCATGTCAATAAGCTGAGTAATAAATAGCATTGTCTCGTCTCAGGGTGAGGTTGCAGAACATGTGGTTTCGTATCAGCCAGGAGCGAAGGCTTCCTCAGACTTTGCCACATTCCCAGTGTCCTCTTTTGTTAAGGTACCATTAAAAACAGAAGATTGTAACACATAACTGGTCCATGTAAAAGTAATTATGCATGTTTTTGATGTGGTTTTAGGCCAAAGAAGAAAAGCAGGGAGGAACAGTGTTTGTGGGGCGTGTTGCCATTCCATGTTCTCGCGGACAAGAACAAATCCACCGCCTGGTTCTATCACAGCAGCAGCTGCAGCAAGTGCACCATCTCCTCATGACCTAAAACTAGCAGACTGCACATCATGCTGCTTATTCATCTCACCATTTAACTTCACTTTTCCCCCTCATCTCTTTTCTTTCCTTATTTAGGATAACTTTCAATAAACTGTATTGTGTATTTTCAATGTTCTAGCACTAATACTCTGTACCAGCATCAGTCTTTATACTTGTGTCAGCGATTGGTTTAATCACTTTTTCAAAGGAAAACCGCTGACATTTTGAAGATGTCCTTTTTATTGTTAAAGTTTCTGTATCAACAAACATTTGTAAAAGAAATTGGGCAGTTTTAAATTTACCTGGACGATCACTTTAGTAATTAAGACAATAAAATAAAGCTTCTCACCTGAGCCATGTTAGTTTCTTTACAGAGTACCAAAAAGCAAACAGTAGCTGTTTGTTTCCTGGTTTAGTTCAATTTTATTCTCACTTCACTTATTTCACAGACTTACTGGTCAAGTTGGGTTATTAGAAACAAGAAAAAAAAACTTCCATTTATGGAAGGGGGCCAAAGTTTCAACAAATGACATATTCTGATAAAGCAGAAAATATGTTGCCATCAAAAACTCCCATAATGTAAAAAAAAGAAAAGTCTATACAGTTATGTGGGTCAGAAAACACAATGTGACCATATAATGAAGCCTAAAAATCCACCACTGCTTCAGTAGTATCCTCTACGGACATTCGGTTTGTGATGGGTGTATGGCACATATTGGTGTCTGGTGTGTCGGCTCCTCATCACATACTGATGATAATCCTCTCTGTAGGGCTCAAAGTGGGGAGGTTGTCTCAAGTCTGCAAGACACATGTAAACTCCAGATTCATAAAATTGTAGCCATGATTGTGTAGTTTGAGACATTAAACAGTGAAGAATGCATACCAGTAACAAAAGTGTGGATGTATATAGAAAATTACATTACGTTAGACTAAGGGTGAAACTCTTAAAAAAACATTTGATAGCATTTTGCATACAAAGCAGAACATTTGTAATGCATGATTTCCTGGTACACATTAATGCACACGTCTGAGCTGCGCTGACTGTGTTGCCAGCTTAGCTACTTAAGTGCAATATCTAGTGAAATTTTAGACCCCTTGAGCAACTTTCTTTTCAAAAAAGCAACTTTTAACACATCTTGCAAATTTTTCAGATTATTGGAGAAAAACAAGAAATCGTGAATAGTTTAGTAAACAAAGGGGGGATGCCACGGGCCATGCTTCTGTCCAACAGCACCCAGCTGCATGGGCTTACTGCCAGATATTGAAGCCTAATAATCAAGTGTAAATAAATTAATACAAGTTTAAAGAAATATGACTGTGCATTTACCATGTTGATAGTAAGGTCTGTGGAGTAGCAGAGGCTGTGTTTGGAGGGTAGTTCTGAAAAATCTTGGAGCCTCATAGTGATTGATTTGTTGCCATGGCTTGTTGTCCAAGATAAAGTGGCTGGTATGAGGCAGGCGATTGCTGAAGAACTCCTCTCTGCCATTGTGGTTCACTGTTGTTGAGTGGCTCTCTGAAAATAAACATGATTGGACAGAAAAAAAATAATCAGGAAAAAAGCTGTAATGTGTGCAGAAACATAAGCATAATTCTTTATAGATTAACTTTTAAAAAAATAAATAAAAGCTTTTGTGATTTAGCTCAACTACATCTGGTTAGTTCAAATTAATCTGGACAACATCATCTGAAGTCTTATTTGCAAATTCAGGTGGAGTGTTGCAGGCTATTGTATAAATAAAAATTATCAAACACTTTTCAGAGCAATAGAATAAACAAAGTATTTTTAAAAAAAAAGCAAGTTTCATTTTACAGTCAGACCTTATTGATTATTATATCCACACAAAACCTTTACCTTCTCCAACAGCGATCAATGGACAGGGCAAGATTACACCCCAGGCTTGTGCGAGATGTTGTAACAGAAGACAAGTGATCTTGCGGTGGGCAATGGCATTCCAGTGGACTCCATCCTTCGTACGATGGTGCAGAGAGAAGCGAAACTGGAAATGGAGGTCCAGCACATCCTTTTCATAAGCGTCAGCCAGCGTGCCACTGAGGAAGTTCGCTTCAACCACATCGTATCGCAAATGGGGAGCTTTGTGCACAATCTGAGGTGAACAGATGAGAAAAAGGGAAGAGAAAACCAACTGAGGAAGCTGCACAGAGTAGGAATATTTAGCCTCTTTCCCAAACACACCTAAAAAGAATCTGGAAGATGCAAATTTGGTCTCAAACAATTGGGACTAAAAAAGGATCCCATACATCAGTACACAGATACAATGGTTTTCATACATTATCCTGATGTCATGTATTCAGAAGCTATTTGCATCAAACTGATTATTCAGCTTTGACATAATTGAGAAAAGCCAAAAGTTAAACTCGGTTCATTTCCCACTCCCAAAAAAAAAATTTACAGAAACTTGAACAATAATTCATTTGGTGGTGAATGACATACCTCAGGTACCAGGAAACCACCTTTGATACTCTTTCCTAAGGGCATCGTGAGGTTCCATATGACCAGCGTCTCCTCTGGAAGACTATCACTCAGAGCGTCAAAGAACTTCTTAAGGTCCCCCTTATAGTCATCAAGCCAATTACAACTATATCTATAAATACAAACGCATAAAACACATGATTAAATTTATTACATACAAGTTTGGACTTGTATGGGCTGCACAGTGGTCGATTAACAGCAAGAAGGTTGCTGGTTTGAGCCTCGGCTGGGGGAGGTCCAGCCAGTGACCTGTGTGGTGCATAAAGGATGTTATGCTCGAGCACAAAAAGCATGTGACATGGAAGAGTTTCACCACGTCAAAAGTCATGTGACCATCCCAACAGAGATCTCGTTACGTCACCAGAGCGTGTCGAGCAGCTTATGGCAGGTTTGTGGATCTGTCAATGACTTCAGGCGCTTTCAAAGCTTAGGAGACATGATCGTGGGTTATTGAGAGGCAGAGATTTACATAGAAGCAAAGCGCACCCCTCCCAAACACCACACTGTAAATAGTGGATGTCAGGGGTCTGTGTGATGTCATTGCCTAATAATAAAGTTATCTTAGAAACTAAAGCAGAACAAATAAATTTCAAACAGCACAAACTCGCATTAATGCAGCACAAACAATAGACACCATTTTAACTGTGGTTTGTGAGGAGAGGGGGGCCAGTGTCACGCTGAATGCAATGTCTGAACATAACACAAGCACTATCATGCTGCCCCTGGATATGTACATACAGGTACATCTCAGGAAATTAGAATATTATGAAAAAGCAGAAACTATCATTTTTTTGAACACTGTAAAAAAAATGAGTGTTAACAGATGTGCAGAAAGCACTGAGGAAGTCTCGCCAGTGCTTCTCTGATGCATCAGATGTCCACAGCCAGCAGATGGAGCACTTTTAACGCGTCTCATTTCCAGGCATCTGTGTCAAATCTGCTCAATGTTTCATGAGGCTTCGGTTTCACCATCCCTAGTTTGCATGTGGCTGAAGGTCTTCACTTTTATCAAGTGTCAAAAGTCTTGTCTGCTGTGGAATTAGACTGGCTGAAGAATTTTAACTTTAAAAATGGCTGCCCTCGACCTACTAATATAATATAATGACCCTGACCTTTTTACAGCGTTGAACTCAAATCACATGCATCACTAGGAAACTTACCATTTGCACCATCAACTCACCTTGAAATATCCCAAACACAGGAGTTGACAATGACCACATCTGGTTTCAAGCCTTGGCGGAAGTCCTCCATGATGCTTTCCATGTAACGGGAGAAGACGCGGGTCACAAAGTAAAATCGAACCAGGTGGTGATCAGACTGGAATTGTCGGACCTCTCTGTACTCCGTCCCATTGGTCATTGGATTCAGACAACCTCCTTCGATCAGGCAGTCCTGTTCAAAGCTCATCTCACCCTGGAGGAAAGCATTTATGGTAATACAAACAAAAAGGTTTGGCCAGAACAATTAATTTAAAATAGGAAAACATAACAGCTTAAATTAAAATATTCTTCTAAAAGCAAAATATGTTACATTAATATTTAAGAGTTTGCAAAATCAATAAATTTATATGCTGTAGTCCTTGCCTTGGTCCTCAGTTGTCTTAAGGAGAGGTATTTATCATTTTGCAGCAATAAAACAAGGTCCTTGTACACAGACCGCTGAACTGGAGATTAAAATAAACAATATATGGGTTAGTCTTTTGGTCAGCACACATAACTTAAAATAATAACCCTGAACTATAAACAGTTTAAACTCACTGGAGTCTCCCAACACAACAACAAACTTGTTATGAAGCAGCTGTCTGGTCTGCTGCTGGTTCACACTCTTCATCATTTCTCTCTGTAAGGACACCAAAAGCTCGTTTTCCTTCATGTATTTTAACATAAATAATTAATATACACAATGACGCATCCAGGAAGGCTAACCAGCGGGAAACGTTTCGCTAAAGAGCTGTTTCTTAGCAAAATGTATGGAATTATAATAAAATAATGTAAAATATACTTACCATCTTTGTTTGAATTAAAAGGGGGAAATATAGTGTACAATAAGTGTTTTAAAAGCTCGCACCAAGTCACGACCTGTCTCAAGAATTTAACAATGTCAAGTTTTCAAAGTACCGCTTTGTGCCCACAGCTAAATTAGCTTAAATTAACGACTCGATTAGAAAACTAATCTAACATGAATGTTTTCAGTTTGAGGAGTAAATATGCATACTGACGTCACTAACCGTCTCTTTTTTTTTTATTATTTTGAAAGATAGCAAATTTGAGGAATTAGGAGAAACTTCCCATATTGAGATGCTAACGACGCCTCCATTAGCCAGCTTAAAAGACGCAGGTGTAGCCACTTTAATGCTGCTTTCAGGGGGTGTCGGATAATTCGCAACGAACTGTGTTACAGTATTTAAAATTTAATAGCCTACGTTTTCTAAATGAGATAAGATTATTTAATAATTTGTTTGTTTATTTATTCCATCATAATTTAACCACATCTTGCTTACAAAGACCCGCTTTTTCTTGTAAGCCTTAGTTTTAAACAACAGTTCCTTCCTGAAGGCCTTTTACAAATTTTCTTTGGACAAAATTTCTTTGTCATTCAAAAAGGAACCAATCCTACGAAGGACATATTTTTGTGCAAAAGCATATAATTTTATCCAATTCTTTAATTACAAAATAAAATTTAAAAATGTATTAATTAAGTAGTATGTTTACTGGACACTGTAAAGTGTAAAATCACAGTAAAGTGATTTTTAAAAATGCGTTTAAGGAAATTGCACACAATGGAATCATGTGCATAAGCTTGAACAAATAAATAAACAAATATTAAAACTTAGAAAATGTACAAATGCCAGGGAGAGGTGGCAAACATGAAGCTCAGTGCTTATAGCTTAATTAAACATCATTTCACTCGTTAGACAACAAATCAGTAACAATTTGATGGGAAAAATATTTTGAAGAGACGAATAAAAACCTCAATATTTTAACAAAGGTGTAATTATGTCCTTGAAAGATTCAGAAAAACCATTGAAACCATGCTGATCATGCAGTTTGGTGATCCATCCAAAAATATGGATATGGTTTGATAAAACTAGCTGGATGTGTAGGCTAATTGTGGAGCAACACATGTTGAAAACCAGATGTCATTTAAACTTTTTAATACATTATGAGAAGAAAATTGCAACAAAGAGTAAAGTATGCTCATTGACTTATATTTAGTAAGTTTGGTACCTAAAACTACCATCAGTGACTGTGTGTTAGCAATTGAGGTTGCAAGTTTATTAAACACTGATGCAGACACCTTTCTTTGAATGATCATTGCAAATAATATACAATAAAGATGTTGTCAATTGGGTACATGATAAAAAAAACAAGAAAGAGAAAATGAAAATAAAAAGCAGCATATTGTATCTTTCTAAATTGATCTTTATTTTGTTGCTTTTCATTTAATAAGTCGGTTCTTTATTTGAAGAGTTACTAGAAGTCACTGCCATCCTCATCATCATAATCCATCAACTGCATCTGATCTTTGTTCTTTTTTTCTACTTCATTTTCTTTCTCTTTTTCTTCCTCCTTAGTCTCATTTTCCTCTTCATTTGTCTCATCCTCTGTTTTACTCTCATCTTGCTTATGAAACTCCTGGTAAATCCCAGTCAGTGCTTTCGCTGCCTCTAGTGACACTTTCAGGTTTCCTATAACTTCCTGTTCTTCATCCACACTCACAACTAGAGAAAAGAGAAACAAACAGATTCAAGGCATTTAATCAAATTATGACTGCGATACAAAATTAATTGGTTTTTCTCCTTTTTCTCATAAAAGTTTTATTTCATTGTTATTTTTACTCACAATATTAATCAAAAGGATATTTTAATATGACATTTTCCCATAAATCCATACAAACTCAACTTACTATCAATTTGCTGTTCTATGACATCATTTCCTGTAAGCAGCAGCTCTTGTAGGTCAAGGAAAGCATGTCCGACATCCACACACTCTTCGTCATCGTCCATTGGCTCACTCACTACTGTGAACTTTAACCTGCCATGACAAACACAAACATACAAACTTTCATTTACATCCTTATTACAAAATAACAGCTCAGACAAATCCAGATGTATGAAATTGCAGTGATGCAGGTGATATTACCTGCCCTGGTTGGGGTCAGTTCCCTCCAGCATAGTGTAAAGATATTGTCTGAGAGGAGCAGACTGTGAACTGTCCACATAAATCACTGAGAGGGACAAAATAAAGATTACAGGCTTTATTCATGACTTGTAGAATTTAAACCTATAGCTGCAACACTCCTCATCTCCCACCTCGTGTGAAATTGTAGTGAACTTCCTCTCCTTTCACAGGTTTGCGGAGGGACATCGGTGTTTCTGTCGTCTCCATGGGAACGCCCAGCAGCCGATATTCCACATAAACGCGTTGCACCGACTTGTCCAGCGCCAAACGTGAGGATGGCTCAAATGTCAGTGACAGAATCTCAACTCTGAGGTTGTCTCCCTGAAACACAAGCAGACTCTTGGCATTTATATAATAATTTATTATATATTTTCCTCCTTTACTGGTAAATGTTTCATACCTTTCTCATTTTCTGTCTTGGCGGCATTATTATGATGTCACTTTGGGAGGAACTGGACTCTGAGGACTCAGGAGCTTCGCTGTCTTCTGTTCAGACAAAAATGGAGTTAGCAAGCTAACCTTTTAGCATAGCCAGAAGGGATTTTAAGCAATGCAAAGGAGCTAAAAGCTGTTAAATGAATAATTACCACTTTCACTCCTCTCTTCTTCCTCCTCTTCCACCATTGACACCTCCACCGAGGGAATTTCCTGAACATTAAAAAGGCGATTTATGTGTTTCTTCATTCCCCATTAGATTATTTATCTATGCTAAAGATTATTTTGACTAAGAAAGAAGGCACATAAGCTGTTATTAAAAAAGTAGACTCACCTGAGTCCTGACATCACTGGTAGACCTTCTTGTTGGTGTGGTGGGTGATTGTCTGGGAGACGCTTCCACTGAAGATCTTTATTAGAAATATATGTTTTTGTTAACGAGTTTTCTTACATTTAATAGGGATTTAAATGTAAGCATTTATAAAGATTCTTAAAATCCTTTTTTTTTATATAAGATATATACTATCTGGACGATAGCATTGGCTTTTGCATAGGAAAGTCCTCTTCAACTTACTTTGCAGTTTTCTGGCGAGATGGTTTGATCAGTCTTGGCTCTGGTGTCAGATGAGGGCTTCTTTGGTAAAGGTTGGGCGAACTCTTAATGGATCTGTTCCTAATTATTGATGGACGAGTACTCGGTGGCTTCACAGAGGGGATTTTCTCTGATCTTAGGTCCTGTGTGCTTTTCTGTTTGACCGGAGGCCGAGGCTGTAAGAACAGAAATACACAAGTGTCCGAATACTTTAAAAGCTTATCCACATGTAAAACTGCTTGTAACATTACCCAGGCTTTTGTCTCCTGCACAGCCGCAGTTCCTTTTGGCTCAGGTTGCCGAGCCTGTTGTTCAGCCACAGGAAAGAGAGTGTTAATCCAGGAAACAGGAAGTACAATCTAACTAGTATTTACACATGTATGTCAAGTACCATATGATCTCACCTTTACTCTTGGCTTAGCTATGGGCCTCTGTGGCTCTTCCTCTTTTCTTCTCTCCTTCCTCTCAGTGCTTTCTATCAGCCTGCTCTGCTTATCAACTTCCCTCCCCCGGGTAACATGCAAAGGATCCATCGCTGGCTGAAAGGGGTACTTCCATTTCACCATGACTCTGACCATACCCCGTGGCCCACCAGCGGGATCCCTCAGCACATAATCACCTGGAAAGAGTGTTTAAGAGGGATCCATTTTCTATACATCGTGAGCCTCTTCATATGTGGTGTGAATGTGACAGCTGGTTTCCATTGTCAGTTAATCTACTTTTCTCTCACCTCTGATCTCTTTGCCTGTAGCCAGGGCGAGCAATGGGATGGGGGTTTTGGCCAGGTAAGCTGGTGGTATCTGGTCATCACTGTCATCAAACACATAAACCCATAAACTGCTGGACCTGGGGGTAAAAAGTATTTAGAAGAGAGTTGAGTGAAAACCCAACATTTTTATTAATGTCATAAACTAAAAAACATTCACATTAACCTGAGGTATTGCAGCACATCAGCTGATATGGCCAGAGGGTAGCTGGTGACATCATTGAACACAGGATCAGCTGCACATTGTACAGTATGAGACACATGAGGTGGCAGGTCGTAGAACCTGTATGTCAGATAGGCATCAGGAAGGAGTCCTGGCCAGCGAGTACTCAGACCCACACAGCGCTCCAGCATCACCACTAACTCATTGGGGATCCCACCACCATAGTCATGTAACTCCTGTAATCAAGAGCAAATAATATAACTCTTACTGATTCCTAAAAACAAAGAATTCAAGATAAAAAGTCCAAATAGATGTTTATAAAGGGTTCCAAAGAAAAGATCTCCTTTTTAAAAAGTCTAAAAGTGGTGATAACATCATTTAAATGCTCTCTAGAACATAAAGGGCAAGATAAAGTTAGTCCTAATACCCAACAGGGAACATAGGGCCTGGGAATTGGGTCAAACGCTAGAACCAGGAGAGAGGAATAGGTGCTTTTGTTCCTGTGTTACATAAATGTAAAAATAAGTCCCCGACATGCATGGAAGGAACTTGTTCTGTATGCTCTTTTACCTCATAACTGCTGTCTTGCCAGCCAAGAGAAATCTGCATAGGATCCCTCTGTGTCACTGTTCTTCTTTCAGCTCCGCTTTCTGCCAAAGTGACAACAGGCTCTGCAGGACGGTACAAGCGCGACCAGAAATCCACCACGCCAACAATTTCACCCTCATGACCTAAGAAAAAGAAGAAATGTTTAAAAGACAATCAATACTTTTTCAACTTTAAAGCAGTGGAAATGACCCTTGTTGTGTGCACCATAACTCACCCGTAATAGTGATACGCCCACTGATTCGCTCTTCTCTCCTTTCTATGGCACCCATAAGTGACATGTGTCCACTTCCATGAGTGACAAACCGGACACCTCCTAAAGCCTGGTGGAGCTCCACTCGGACCCTTGACCCCTGACCTCCCAGCCTGCCCAGATCCCTGACCGTCAGAGCAAAGCGAGACGTGAATCCATACTTGGGTTGACCTCCTGACACGAGAGGAGTCGAGTGCATTTCAAAGTCTAGTAAGCAGTAGGTGCAGAAGGTCACAATGTCTTCATTTTTGTCTGCTCCTGTATAGATGTTGCTCATAGCACGGAGACCTGTTGGGGTGAAGGTGGCACCCTGGAGGTACAAAAAAAACAAAATAAAACAGATATTCTGTTAGTTGTCTGGGTAAACATGAACCTATTTGAGACATTGGAGACTTATTAGAGTATTTTTCTTTTACTTGAAGGTGAATCTCCAGTAGTGACTCGCCAGCTTTCAGCTGAGAGAAAAACAGGTCATCTTCAACAGGCTGGATCACCTCCTGATCTCCAGCTGGCCATGTGTACTGTATTGGTATGGTTCTTTTGTAGTTCCTAGGACTGTATGCCAGCTCTTTCAACTGGGCTTAAAACACAGAGAGGAGCAGAAACTACTTAAAAGACACTGGCAGGTTCTAACTTTCCATGCTATTAGTTTGTTGATCATTGAATTGATGCATGGACAGTTCTTATCCCTCGTTTTTAGCCATTATTGTGGGTGTTTCCACAGATATTAGAAATGTTTGCATACCTTGCAAAGTGTTGGTCTGTAGAGCTCTTTTCGCAAGAAGTTTGTCTTTCTCTGTTATCCTCCTTCTGTTCTCTTCCCTCTCTCTTTCCACCTTCTGATTGATTGTATTTAACTCTTCCTTGGAAAGGCGATGTTCAGTGAAAGTTTTTTATCAATGATAAAGTGGCATTGCACTTGAAATCTGGGTAATGTATGAAGTAAAACAGTGTATACCTGCAGGTCTTTGGAAATCCTGTGCTCCAGAATCAGCAGGTTTCTGGTTTTCTGTAGTTCGAGCACAGTCTCAGCATGTGATGCCTGGATGTTTACCAGCTCACGGGTTGCATCCTCCACCTTCACATCAGTCAGGAAACGTAGGCTCTCCCTGCTCTCCTGTTGCATCCTAAAGGCCTATATTGAAAGGGCAACATGACACAATGTTTAAGGGCAACAAATTGAGTCTCTACTGACAGCAATGCGAAGCTACACACCTTAATCTGCACCAGAGTTTCACTGAGCTCCTCCACACTCATGTCAAACTCCTGAAAGAGATTGAAACTGTGTCACAATATGTGCAACAGGAAAAAAAACCAGAAATGGGGCACATGTTTTATTAGGTGTAGATTTCTAACCTTGGTGACTGAATCCAGTCTACCTTGCAGAGTGGAGATCTGCTCTCTGTACTGGTTTACCTCCCGCTCTAGATGCTCCTGTTTTTCTCTCATAGATGAAGAAAACTCTAAATATAAAGGTTTTCAAATATTGAGTTTTGTTATTGTAGAAACTGCTTGCTGGGGGAATGGTGTTGTCATAAAGGTGGGAGTTTTATTTGGTAGAAATAAATCTAAAAATGAGATGTATTTGTATCTGAGGGATTACCTCCTTCTTGCTCCCTCTGCTCTTCCAGCATCTCCTTCTCGCGCATCAGTTTCTGATTCTCCAGCTCCAGCCGGCTTCTCTCTTCCCTCTCACCTTGCAGCAGCTCCTCCAGTCTCTGAATGTCCATGTTGTAGACATTTTCCACTACAATGTCTCTCTTCTGCCCATTTTCTCTGTGTCTTTCCTCGTGGTCCTCATGATTGCTCTGGGCAGATAAAGTACTGGAAAACAGACCGTCTGTATGTGATTTCACGAGCGAACTTAACTGCTTTAGCAAATAGTTAAATATCTTAACATTTTTATCTGTTTGGAGTTCTCCATGATATCAGCTTTCTTTTCTAAATCTTACCTATTTAATAAAGTATCATAGTTTTCTTTTATCAGATCCCTCTCCCCTTCCAAGTCGGATATCCTCTCCTGGAGCTGACAGAGACAAAGTTGATGTTTCTATCATTTCTGTATAGAACTAGTCTTTTATTTGGGATTTAATGTTACGCATGGAGACCCTGTACCTTGTCCAGAGTCTGTAGAGACAAAGACATAGTCGTAAGCTGTCCCTCGAGCTCCAGCGCTCTCTGCCGTTCCTGTTTTAGCTGCTCATTCAGCTCCTCCACTTTCTCCAGCAGAGCTCCCTGGCTTTCCCTGAGTGACCTCTGACCCTGAAAGAACCACACCACACAGTTAAAATGACAATTAGCAGAAGTTAATCAGGTCCGAAAAACTCAGTGTGAATTTGAGGAGACTTTTACCTCCTCTAGCTGTTTCTCATATGTCTGGAAAGAAGAACAGCAGAATTCATTAAAATCATCTGGCATTAAAATCCTGAAATATAACAGAACAATGAAGATTTGCAGAATAGACGTCTGACAGACGTCTCACCTCTTGCAGGTCAACAAACTTCTCTTGAGTTACTCGCAAGGCAGCACTTTTGTCTGAAAGTTGCTTTTGGAGGTGGATAAGATCCACATTCTCTCTGATGGTCGTTCTGACAAAGAGAGAAGCATTTTCATGATGTATGATTACAGTAATCTATTTGGGATTCTTACTGTTGTCCACTTCCTTATGACAAATCAAAGAATACTTTTGTCAAATGAAGGAAGAAACTGTAAAGTTAGACGACGTGGAAATGGTAAAATGAATTAAATTTGCTGGGTTTATAACAAAATAAAAGGTTAATGACTTAAACACCATATATAATCAAAAACTGTGTTTCTATTCTATTCTATTGGTGTTTAATTTTTTTGAAAAACATTTATCCTTCTATTAGATTGAGCAGTTTGGGTCAACACACATGGCAGCTGTATTTTTGCTACAGTGTATCTGAATGGACAAAAAGTGACCTTTAAAAAAGCACTAAAAGTTGTTCCTCATACAGTTCATTCATTGCTGCATCAGAGGCTAATGGAGCTCCTTGCACATAAAAACATCTATATCTCACAGACTAGTGGTCACCGATGACCACCGTTCATTCACAACAGTACTTAGCACTTAAATTGGAACTTTATGCTCATTTTTACCACTAGATGTAGTTAATTCTTACACTCTGTACCTTTAAAATATTAACTTCAACAGCATAAGGTGTTATTTGATCAAAGTATCAATAAATAAATGAATAAGCAGTAACGTCAGTCTGCTGTAGGCACCTGTGTCTGTCTGCCTGCTGCTTTCTCAGCTCTCTAACCGTCCCCTCAATCTCTTTCTCCCTCTCCCTCAGTGTGTCTCTGAGTGCCTGAGCAGTCAGCTCCAGTTCTGTCATCCTCAACTGGTCTGTCAAACCAGACCTGCTGGATAGGAGACACATGAAGAATGGGATGTGATTGCATGTATGACAACAAATAATGCTTTAGAAATGCATGTAGATATGTGTTTTACTTACAATCTCTCCATCTCTGTTCTGGTATCTTCCAGTGTGAAGCCACATCGAGGGGGTGCTGTCTGAGCTGCCCTTCTGACTCCACCATCCCCCTCTGAATTTTTACCTACCAACATGAGAAAGATAAGACACAACAATAATTACCAGCCACGTGTGAGATGTTTTTACCCTTCTCACACGTGGCTATTTGTTAACCTTTGTTGCACTTGTAGGGAGTACGAGCCCCGAGGTCCAAGATGTGCTGCTTGGCTAGACTGAGTTTGTTCTGAAGCACTACTTTCTGGCTCTCCAGCATTGCCACTCGGGCCTCCAGCTCCTGTATTGTGTCCTCCATGTCCCTGTCTTTCACACCACCGGATCCAGGACGGGGCTGACGAAGACGCATGAGCCTTGTGGACATTCTGTGGAAAGGCAGAAGGCTTGAACATGCCACAGTAGACATAAGGTGATATGTCTTCTGCAGAAAAACAGGACTGAGCGCTCCATGTCCAGTTAATAAAATGCAATTACTTATATGTGTTTTTGCACACTTGTCAGCCATTGTGTGTTAGTGTTTCTGTATTGGGTTGTGTTACTTGCGCAGCCTGTTTTCCTGTGTCCGTGTGTGCTGTCTGAGCACGTTGTTCTCCTCCTGCAGTCGGAGACACAGATCCTCCAGGTGCTCTCTGGGAAATCGAAACAATCGCTGAGTGTCTGATAGGGTCAGAAAACGCAATCATGTTAAGATTCAAACAAACAAAAACAAAAACGGTACAATTATTTTGGAGGCGTTTTACAGTAGAGGTGCAGGACGGAGTTTAAAAAAAAAGTTTTGCCTTTAGTCTTCAAAACATGATGTTTCTTCCAAGATCTGACGTCACGTAGGGTGTCTGGGGAAAACAGCAATGATGTCAATGTCTGCAGAGATTTGCAGTGCACATATTCTAGTTGTCCAAGATAATAAATTTGACCTCTACTTCCAACATTGTCTATTTTTAATTTTAAGCTTAAACATTTAACTTTGTTGATTTCTAATTATTCAGCTGAAAGTAATCTAATTCACAAACAGACAATTACTCAAAATGATGAATTCCAATTTAAAAAAGGTATTAAAAACTGAAAATCAGCGTGTCTCAGTTCTGGTCCTTATATTTTTCATTGATTTGAAACAATGTTTCTTATCTCTGAGCCTTGGGGACCCCTGCCCTGCATGTTTTCATTCATTCCAGCTCTAACACACCTAATACTAAATAATTCCCCTTCTTGTCAAGTTCTTTGCAAACCGGAAAATGAGCCTTTGATTTGAGTCAGGTGTCAAAGCATATACACCGCTAAAACATACAGGATAATGGTCCTCAACAATCACAACTTAGAAAGTTTGCTATAAATCAATTAAAAAAACTAATAATTATCAGTAGTACCATTAAAAAAACAAGTAACCTGAGAATAATAGAGCAAAAAACAAACAAACAAAAAAGTTATTACATAAGAAACAGACATTTATAAAAACACATTTTCAGGTAAACCAGTTTATTTTGCTCATTTTTGGCCAAATTCTAAACCAAATCATGAAACCTCTGAAAAAATGATCCCATGTTTCTAAATGTGACAAAAACAAATTTAAGCTTAAAAATGGATTAAAACAGTTACTACTAATCCCTGTTTATCATGTAACCCTTTGCTAAATCATACAGACAGCAAGATGTTTCAGTCAACACCAACCTGGTACTGTTGGCATTAGTCCTCCTCTCATCAGGCCCACATCCCTGACTGGGAGGTCGCCGGCCGTCTCATCCACCACTGGCGACATCACGACTCTCCACTTAGACTCAGCCAATCAGATGGCTTTGGCTTTTCAAAAAAAAAAAAAAAAAAGTGTATTCCTCCTTTATTACTTCTGTGAAACAAATGAATATAGTAAATGTTTAGTGAGCCTGTTTCATTATGGGAAC
>JBAMIG010000005.1:3856069-3867224 GCA_037177335.1 Kiunga ballochi
TGACTTGGGACTTGACTCGGGACTTGCTAGTATTAACTTGGGACTTGACTCGGGACTTGCTAGTATTAACTTGGGACATGACTCGGGACTTGCCAGTGGTGACTTGGGACTTACTTGTGACTTGCTACACAATGACTTTGTCCCACCTCTGCTAACTGCTAAATGTGTTGATCTAATTTTATGACATGTTAATTTTCTTGTCAAATGTTTTAATTCAACTTTAAGTGAAGAAAATCCTCTCACCAGTAACAGCTGTAAGTTGTACTCCACAGCTTCTGATGTTCTCAAACACAGAGAATAGAGTGAATGTGTATGAAGTCAGAGGAATCAGAGAGGACACTGTGTGAGATACTGGTCCATTTCCAACTGGTGCAGTGATACTTCTCTCAGCATCATTAACCCGCAGGACAAAGTTTACATTATTGTTGACTTTGCTCCACTGCAGGGTGATAATGGTATTTGTTTTACCAGTTATCATGAAGTTTGCTGCATTATGAGGAACTGAGGCAGAAAAAGAGAAACAGAAAGATGCAATAAGGCTCAACTAAAAGGCTAAAATGAACATATTTACAACAGACTAGTGATGTTTAGATACAGACAAAAAAAAACAGCTCAAACTCCTTTAGACATAAAAAAATGTTGGCCTTCTCACATCATGTATCACTACCAGGTTATGGTAATTGTAGGAATTTGGGGAAAAAAAGGCAACTTTTTGGTCAATACTTAATACTTAAGTGTTTTTCCAGAAGGAAAAAAAAATATGAGTAGTTGTGGAAAGTACAGATTTGTTCTCAAAGAGAATCAATTAAAAACATTTACATAGGCATATTTATCTATCTGGATATTCAGTGACAACCATCATCTGATCATAAAAAATGTTTTCCAATTACAGTGAAAAAAAAGGTTTTAATCTATATATTGATCAGTTCAATCAGCAACAGCTCTTGTAGAAGCTGATTGGCCGGTGGCTGTGACTGCTTATTATAAAACCTTTTACATGCAGTCACAATGTGTCAGATTCACACTTATATTAAAATAAATGTCTGCCACCTTTCAGAAATGTATAAAATGAAAAAATAAAACCTGGTTTAAACATTATTTAAGGAAACATTTACCAGTAGCTGCAGTGATGGTGACTCCACTGCTTCTGATGTTCTCAAACACAGAGAAGAGAGTGAATGTGTATATAGTCCCAGCAGTGAGAGATGACACTGTGTAAGTTACTGGTGCAGTGATGTTTGTCTCTGCACCATTAACCCGGAGAACAAAAGAGATATTGTTGCTGTCTTTAGTCCACTGCAGAGTTACACTGGTCTCATTTATTACTGATGATCTGAAGTTTGCAGGATTTTGAGGAGCTGAGGTAGAAAATAGAACATAGTTAAAATAACAGTAGTATCCTGTTCAAGTTAAAGACAATAATAATCAAAATTCACAAAATTGTGTGAGAACGTCAAGGTGGCCGAGACTGAAATGTTAATAGAATATAGGTTAGAGGCCAGCCTTTTTAGTTTAGCTTGAATTTAAAAAGGCTTTTTATTATTTGTCTTTGCCTTTATTTATTTAAACATATTCATTTAAATATTTTTTCTGCATTTTTGGGTCTTTTTTTTATAAATGTTTTTAAGTTTCATGTAAAAGTGTGTGTATAGGCCCTGCGATGGATTGGCGACCCGTCTCAGGTGTACCCTGCCTCTTACTTGTTGTAAATAGGTGAAATGAACACATGAATAAAACTGTTTTTAATGCAACTTGCAGCAAGCTGTAATGGTTTTCATCATTTTATATATAGCACTTGAATTGTCTTGTACATTAATGAGATGTCAAATTAAAACTCCCTTAATTAGGAAATGTAATAACTATTTGTTTTTTCTCTGTCTGCTTGTCCTGCAGGGTTGTTTCTTTGGTTACTGTCTGGGTGTCTGGGGGTCCTTCACTCCAGATGTATTGCTATGATGTAGAACCTGGCCTGCCATGATTTGGGCGGTTCTATGGTTGCTGCCGATGTGGTCATAGGTGGGAGGCTTCCAGATAGAAATGTTTCTTTCTATTAACATATTTTTAGCTCCTCTCCATCAAGACACAGAAAACAGAGGTTAGAGTATATTTGTGTAGGACAGCGATGGATGTAAATAATAAAATATCCTTTTGAATACTTTTGTGTTGAGATCTTGTGAGAACTGTTAATGTAAGTCTTAAAAATGACAGCAGATGGCACAATAGAGCCTTTATATGAACGAAAAAACCAAAGTAGCACAAGTACTAAGTGAACCCAGTCACTTTACCTGATAAATGTATCCATTTACATGTATAAGATTAATCTAAGTTGTAATAATTCTGACTAACAGACTGGTACTTTGATAGTGTTTTGAGCATCAAAACTGTTGTATAGATCAGTACAAAGGCAGGATTTACATAAACCAGAATGGACTCTGTTTTTAACTCATCTGAGCCTTCTCTTTAAAAGAGCAGTAACTTAAACCCAAATGTCGATTGATCCCATAATCAAGAGTAATATCCTCATGGCAGCTAAACTGTCACTTTAAATCACAAGTGATTGATCTTTAGTGATCAGCAGCGTCCTCATCTCTTTTCTAACTCCAACCCAATACATTGATTGAACAGTTAGTGAGAAAAGGGACAGACTGGAAAAATGTAAAAATCTTACCAGTAGCTGCAGTGATGCTGACTTCCCTTCTTCTGACATTCTCAAACACAGAGAAGAGAGTGAATGTGTATATAGTCCCAGCAGTAAGAGATGACACTGTGTAAGTTACTGGTCCACTTCCATCTGGTGCAGCGATGTTTGTCTCTGTACCATTAAACTGGAGAACAAAGCTGATATTGCTGTTGGTTTTGCTCCACTGCAGAGTGATACTGGTCTCATTTTGGGCTAATGACACAAAGGCTAGAACAGGGACAAAAAAAGACAAATTATGGAATAAGACAAAAAATTTGTAAAATACATAAATAAAAAACTTTATTAAGCCCACTACTAAATGTGTGTGGTACTGAAGCTCCATTCATGACAGGAAAGCAGATTAGGATAATGTCAAATACAAATATTAAATGTATATACAAATAAATAAAAGCACACATTTCACAGTCACTGTATGTATATTTATAGGGTAGTAACAATATACAAGCATAGGATGGTTTACCACATACTTCTTGTTTATTCTACATTCTAATATACTATTGGACCCGTGTTGTCTCTTGCTGCTTCTGACAAAGTCACTTAAACAACAGCTGTAACATTTATGTATTAATAATACTGTGGGTAATTGGAGTAATAAATCGAACTCTGTATCAGGTTTTTAATCTAACATAGCAGGCATAACTCTTTATATATTGGTTGCATTGTGTGGCTTCTCTTCCTGAACCCCTGACTTTCTAAAAGGCTAAATTGTAATCTAAATAATTCTGCTCCCAGCAATCCTCTTCTGGAGTCTGTTTTAAGATTAAATGTTTTTCTCCACAGTATGCTAGTATTTAATGTTTTTAATTATTTGAGTAACTCTATCCATTTTCAGCTTTACAATTTATAATGTGAGATTCAACAAAGTCACGTGATTTATCATGAAGTACTGAAGTTAATTTAAACATTATTGTAATGAATAACACAGATAATCTGTAAAAGCAGAGACATTACTTGAATAGTAACAGATGAAGGGTAAACTCAGCCTGCAGTCCTCATCTGACCATTTTCCTGACTCATTAAATCCTGCTGCGACACACCGTTCGAAGCCACCATGCAACTGCTGCATGAACAGATTAGCTGTCCAGTGTTGAAACAGATAGCTGCTGCCATCAGACCACTCTCTTTGCTGGTACAGACCGATCCACACATGATATCTCCCCGTTATGTTTTGGACGACATCATTTTCAGTTTGATTTCGTATGCTGTGAAACAGAGCAGCCTATTATCATCAAAGTTAACTGTAAAGAGAAACTAAACAATTATTATAAGTCTACTGCAGTTATTTATATTATTATAAATTGAGTGATTGTTTAGTGTGGTCATTACTACACCATAAATCGTACACCTTGGATTTAAATCACAAATCAGTTCAATATGAGGAATCAGTACAAAACTGCCACAAAAACTTATTACAATAATACTTGATAATGTTGCCAGACTTTCCAAAAACTATTGAATCACTGAGCCGTGAATATTATGTTAGCAATATGAGGTCAGTTTTCATAGAAACAAAGAGCAGCATGACTTCCAGGAAACTGCACCTTTAGAGACAAAACAATCAACAATCCTTGTTAAAAACAATGCAAAAACAGTAACTATAGAAATAAGAGAAAATACTCCAATAATTTTGTTAATTCATGTTCAGCATCTTTAAACATCAAAGAATTGAATAATAATTTACGTGGATTTAAAAAGAAGAAATAATTCAGGTTAGAAACGCATACAAATATTCATTAACACTAATTGTACCTGACCAGATCGACATAATTCTCCCTGCAGAATTGTTGAGCTTCAGTCCAATTTAAGGACAATGTTTCATTGAAAACATAGGATGGTGTGCCATTCACTGTCCCTGTAAAAATGTAGATGGAAAAATAAATAATCTGTCAAACAGGCTAAAAGATAATTCATTGCTAATATCATATGTACATAAAAACTAATGTTTCTGTAAGTGCAATATAAGTGAAATAATAAAAATAATGTAAAAAAAAAGTACTAATATAACTCACATGATGTAGAAACTCACCGTTGTAGCACACAAAGGGAAATTTCTGACTGCAGTTATATTTCAACCACGTGCCATAAAAAACCAGCACACAGTACTGTTGCCCATCAAGAATTAAGAACTGGCCAGAATACCAGTTTCTAAATGTCGTCTCTCCTTCACCATAAATGTTGCTGTCATTTAGGGACCATTTTGAGCCGTGATCATGAAGACCTATCCAAGCTTTGCCTGTTTGGAAGTATTTATTTAATAATAGTTGCAAATTATTGCTTTTTCTTTCATATATAACTTCTTTGTGTGTGTGTGTGTGTGTGTGTGTGTGTTTGGGAGGGGGGTCTGTGAGTTTATTGAATGTTTTCTGGTGAAAATATACAAACTGTTTGTCCACTAATCTGAACTCACCTGTGAAGTTTGATGCAGTGCTAACAACTGCACTGACATCTTCTATGTTTTCTATGGTTGCCAGATCAGTGAAGTCACGTCTGCAGACACTCTGAGCGCTGGTCCAGTTCAGCTGCGTGTTCACAAAGTAGTACTGACGAGTCTGAGCGAAGGTAACGCTGAGCAGAGGTCCTGAAGCAAAACAAAGGCAGGTTTTTGTTGTGGTGTCTGTATTGCTATATGAAGAGGCATTGTTCTCCTGCTCTGCTTTTGCTACGGTCTGCATAATTCTGCACATGATTCAGATGTTGAGCAAAGAGCTTCACAATCACACAAACAACCATAAAATAGCACAAAAAAAAAACAACTAAACAATAATAAAAACACAATAAGTTTAAAATTCCATGTAATGTTATATTTAATCGAGAGGGTTAAAGAAAATTAAGCAAACAGTCATTTAAGTGTCTCTTTACAAATACAACTGAGTGGTGCCGACACGTAGAGGGGCGATATTTTAGTCATGGAGCTGCAGAAGCGAGCACTCCTTTTTTTAAATATATGTTTTAAGTTTTAAATGTAAAATGTTATCAGAGTTTAAATTAAATTCAAAGCACACTGATTATGATCAAAACACACAGAAAGCAAACATATATTTTAAAGAAAGAATAAGATTTGCTTCATTACTTTAAAATGATATTTAATTCATTTAGATATATTTTTATACCCCTGTGATGGACTGGCAACCTGTCCAAGGTGTATCCTGCCTCTCACCTGATGTCAGCTAGAGCTGGCTTTAGCCCCCTGCGACCTCGTTCAGGGATTAAGCAGTAGAAAATGGATGGATGGATATTTTTTAAACACAAGATCAAAATTTACACAGAAGGCAAAGATTGTGTACTTTATTTAATGAGACAGCTTCTCTAATGATGAACGTAAATCCATGTAGATATTTTATGCATAATCCCTCTTTTACTATATTAGACTAACTTTTAATGGAAGAATTATTAGATAGATTAACAACATAATAATATGATAGAATAATTTATTACATCAATGTGTATTTACTCTTTCCATGTATCACATGCCAAAAATGCCTGAAATATTGCAGCAGTAATGCGTTTGTATTTATTGTTTCTATAGAAGGCTTCCTCTCTCTGCTATTTGAAACTTGAAAACAGACTTTCTGTAGCTCCCTTCAGGTGCAACAAATTTAAAAATGTTTCAAAATGTTTTGTTAAAATTAATTAGTAGATAACAGAGTATTTTTTTTCTTAAGAGCGAAGAGATAAGGAGGATGATCGCCTGAATGTTAATTTATCATACGTTTGGTCCCCACAAAAAAAAGGTCAATTTGCCATCTCCAGATATCTAGCAATATTCTTATATGGTGTTTTTAAGGTAAATTGTTGTACTTTTAATGTATTTATAATTTATTACAACCCCCATAAGCCACCCAAACATTAGCAGCTATTCTACATGGGGTCTCTTCAATATCACATTACAAATGTTATTTACATAACGTTATACACCATGCGCACACATATACAGAAACAGAACATAACATACAACTCAGTTGCAAAAAAACAAGCAAAGATTGAAGGTATCTAATTTCATCACTTAAATTAATAATTTGTAAATATTAAATGCTAAAAATGAAACTTAATTACTTGAAAAGTACATGAAGTTTACCAAAAAAAAAAGCTCAATAATTTTCATCCTTCGTCATATGGCAGGATAGTTACCTAAAGTTATCACAGAAGCCATTAGAAAATATGAAAAGGAAATAAAATAGCACCCACCTGTGAGCACAAAGATGATCAGTTTATAATCCATTATTTAAACCTTCGGGAAAATAAGAACATCTATACTGTTAACTCATCTTTATTTAACATTAAGCTAACTTATCTTGTCAAATTAGTGAAAACACACAAATCCCTAACACAACTTTCTGTCAAATGCATAAAAAGAGCGTACCTTTTAGTTTTCTCATTTCTGTCTCACTGAAAACACAGAACCTTCATCTCCCATCAGTACCATTAATCTGTGTAGGAGTGAACATGTAGCACTAAACATGAAATGTTTTGAGGTGCTAATGTGAATAGAACAAAAGCTTGTAGTTGAGGAACCAGGAAACTATGGATAGATGGATGGTATTCCCCTCTGTGCTCTCATGGACAGGTATCAGGATACAGCATTTATAAAAACATTCACAGTCTCACGCAATAGTCTGATGGAGAACTGTGCATCTAACTAATACTACATGTCATAAGTCACAGTAATTTCATTTAATGAAAAGACTTTGAAGCATTTGTTTATTCTAAATAAATACACCTATATTCTATAAAAGTCATTAACACATAACAGAATGGTAAAAGACTTTATGTTGCAACGTGACTGAAAAGAAATCAGGGAAAATCCGTCAAAAGCAATAACCTTTGCAAAGAGTCAGTGTAAAACAATTGCTTTTCAAACCCTTTGCTCTTCATAGAAATTTTATAACAAAATATTTAGAATATATACAAATAAATAAATTGGAATGAAATTTATTGAGTGTGTGAGAGATGTACTGGGAGTAGAGGTGGTTTCCAGTTGCCGGAAGTCAAGAACCTGCACACTTAGGTGCTGCAGACTGGTGTTGAAGCAGCACCAACAGTGTTCTGAGGGCTGGAGGAGACAATTTGGCTTGATTTTACAAAGATAACACAGGAATGGACACAAGATGACACCAGATAGAGGAACATAGCAGCAGTAGGGGAAGTTGAAAGACAATGAGGGACTTTGCTGTAAAGTCAGTTTAATAAAAATCAGTTGAGACACTGCGGTAGTGACTTGGCAGAAACTCTACTTGAAGGAACACAAACCACTGCCAGGATCCAAGATGCAAGTAAATAACTGATCAATACTCCTGATTATATTTGTATAAGTCTAAAAAAGTTCAGACTGCTCTTGGCTTCTGCAGAAAAAATATTCAAAGCATGTAAATGATTTTATTTAAATGTTTTTCCTGGTGCCAACTGGAATTACAGTTTCTCTTTATTCTTCTATTTTTATCTTTTCCCCCTCTTAGCATTTAATTTAATTCCTTCATTCACTGGAAATATGAATTGTGAAGTATTCTCAATCTTGGAAATGATCTGTAATGTATGTAAAAATATTTACATTTAAGAGAATTTTCTGTAAAAGTGATGAATTCCTGCGGGGAAATTAATAATACATAACTATTCACATGAAGAACTTCTGTCATTTTCCTGATATTTGACCAGTAGTCGACTGTTAAAGCTGGAGTGTGTGTTCACCCATAAGTTAACTTAGCCATTAATTATCAGTCCCTATGTACATTTTCTATATCTATTTTCTTGTCAGCAATCTTTCCATTAAGTTCATTTCTGATGAGGCTTCAGCTAACAGCAGAGATAAATTGAAGAATTAGATATGTTTCTGATGTTTTCTGTCATAACTTTGCTGCCTTGCCTCAATCTGATGACAAAACCCCCCAAATTATTTCAAGTCCACATAAAACACTCAACTCTTACAGGCTTCATGTGTCTGTCTCACTCTGCATCAGTTACAATGCAGAATGTAATGAAACAGATTTATTCACATTATTACATCGGTTCATTCAAAATGCTGAAGCATAACCGGCTTTCATTCAGTCCAAGTCAAACCTTCTTTCTTAATGTAAAAAAAATACCTCTGAGGGACAAAAGGCAAATAATGGGATTGTGAAGCCAAAGTCCTCCCATTCAGCTGTTACCACTCCCTCTGAGACTCATCCTGCATGTTGTTTGAAGGTAAGAGTAAAGACTGACTCAGGTACAGTACTGTATATGTTTAATGTGGTATTTCCATGCACTGTGTTGGATAATTGAGTGTAGGCTTATGTGAGAAAAAACAATGGATGAATTCCTTTCAGCACTTTTTATTTCAGACAGTCAAATTAAAACATAAAAGTAATTACAGTGCACGGTAGAAAGCTTGAGGGGGTCACAAACAATTTGTAATTTTACTGTTACAAATCAAAGAGGTTAAAGAATGATATTTGACAATTATGTAAATAATATTTCCATCATTAACATCTAATCTTGTCAACGAGTCACATGGGAAAATAAAGGTCTTCTCATCTCTTCACAGATAAGACCTTAATGGAAATCTGTGGCGGTATCCCATGTCGTTTAAAGAACTGGATTTTAATAGAAAGAAAAAAAAAAGATCCACACATAAATTATTAGTGTAAATATTTTACTGTATAATTATATGTACTTAACTGTAGGTTAATGCAAACTGCTGAAGAGAATAAAAATGAACTGAAATGAGAGTCTCACCTCTGCCACCGCATCCTGTAGCGCTGATACTGACAGTTCAGTCAATGAAGTTAATTTCATTTCTAATCCAACAATAAAATCTGTTGAAACAAATATACAACATGTTACATCACATAAAATGTATATGAATAAAATATGATTATAAAAAATATCCAAGTATCATTTCATACCAGGATAGTAAGACTTGTTTTATTGATTGGCAGTGAAATTAATTGAATTACTTACTGGGTCCTTTTATGGTAGGTCAGATAGGTTTTGTTAGCAGGATGGTTTGTTGACATGAAAAGAAAATAAGTGTTTAGATTGAATTATATTTATTTCATAACCTACCAAAGCTGCTGTGTGACACTAAAATAGGAAATAATGTGAAAATAGCACAAGCAACAAGGAAATGCTGTTGCTACCTCACATGTAAATAAATAAGCTGAAAAGCTATTTAAAACAAAAACATTTATATATTTAACTGATCATTATATCAGAAAAGCTGTTGTGCAGACATCTTACCAGTAGCTGCAGTGATGGTGACTCCACTGCTTCTGATGTTCCCAAACACAGAGAAGAGAGTGAATGTGTATCGAGTTCTTGCAGTAAGAGATGACACTGTGTAAGTTACTGGTCCATTTCCATCTGGTGCAGGGATGTTTGTCTCTGTACCATTAAACTGGAGAACAAAGCTGATATTACTGTTGATTTTGCTCCACTGCAGGGTGATACTGGTCTCATTTTGTCCTGCTGGTCTTAACTGGCCTGGGTTTTGAGGAGCTGTAACAGAAAAGCAAAAATATCTGCTTTTTTTTTTTTTTTTACAGATCTGACTATTATATATAACAATATAACACAGTTCAACTTTATGTATATAAATATGAGCATAATTATTTAGATTGCTAAAAACATCGATGTTCATACCAGTAGCTGCAGTGATGGTGACTCCACTGCTTCTGATGTTCTCAAACACAGAGAAGAGAGTGAATGTGTATATATTCCCAGCAGTGAGAGATGACACTGTGTAAGTTACTGGTCCATTTCCATCTGGTGCAGGGATGTTTGTCTCTGTAACATTAAACTGGAGAACAAAGCTGACATTGCTGTTGATTTTATTCCACTGCAGAGTGATACTGGTCTCATTTTGTCCTGATGATCTAAAACCTTTTGCATTCAGTGGAACTGAAAGAAAACAATGATAAACAAGTTGTTTATTTAAATTATGATGAAGGATTTTGTAACATCATGCAGTGCAAACAGAAAATGTCAAACCCAAGGGAAAATTGTACTATATTTTTATTTCAGCTTTTGTTATGCTATTTGATATCCCACTAAGTTATTTATAATTTTTTTCTTAGCAGTCTTAACTCGGCTTTGTAAAGAAACACATAATCCAAAGTAATTATTTCAAAACATTTCTGTTTGAGAAACGTTTGTGTTTATGGGCTTTTTGATGGATCATTAACATTCACTTCAACTACTAAAATCTATAGATTCAAAGCAAGTAGACTGTGCAGAAGAACTTAAGTGTTATTGAAAGATCAATTTTATATTTTCAACACTCTTGTTCATTTAAACATTACAAATCTTAATTGTGTATTTCCAGTATTTTTATAGACTTTTTCTAAATATATCTATTTAAACTGTTTAAATGAAAATATCCAAGCATAAAATATACCTATGATCTAAGTATAAAAGAAAATAAGGGCATTACCAGGTTTGTAACAGATGAAAGGAAAAGTTTGAGAACAGTCTTCATCCGAC
>JBAMIG010000005.1:3883077-3900264 GCA_037177335.1 Kiunga ballochi
TGCAGCAGTTCTTCTGTAGTGATGAATCTTCCCTAGATCATTGATCTCTGCATTCCTCAAGCAGTGTAGTGACATCTTAACAAATAACTGAACAAATTGCTGCCAAAATGTTGAAAAAAAAGCTTTAAAAATTCCTTCAAGAAGCTTGGAGAACCGTTACCGAAGACTTCTTACAGCCTATTGGAACTATACATGCTCTGTGTGTGCATTTTATTTTATTTTATTTATATATATATATATATATATATATGGTTGCTGAAAGAGGCAGTTTGGTAGACGTAGGGGTCCAGCCTATAAAGTAATTTGGATGTGTGCCATTAAAGCCACTGTACTCCTCACTGTGCATGACACATTTTTCATTAACAGTTTTGTCAGCTCACAAAGAGTGACAAGCCCTTTGTTTATGACTCAGCTCCCCAACAACAATAAAATGTGACATTTACAAAACAGTCTCCAAAAAAAAAAAAAAAAAAGAAAATCAAACATGTCAACAAAAATGTTGCAGTTTTTCTGAAATGTAATTAAATGACACAATAAAGATGAATACAGCATTTACTGTTAGTTTGTATGCATAACTTGTTTTTTTTTTATATACTTTATAGCTCAATGGAAACCAATTAATTCACGATGTCACACTGATCCCACTTATGAGCGTAGCAACTAAAATCCCAGTTTAGAGCTGTTACGCAGTTTTCAGTAGCTAATAGTGACACCAGTCTGCATGCAGAGCGTGTGTACATCCTCTTTGCTACCGTTTACAGTGCATGTGGAAAGCATGTGAACCAGCCTGTATTGTACTTTGGTTCTGTTTTAACTTAGTCATTAAAAGGTAGCTAATAAGCAGCTATTAAGTCACAAAAATGGGCGTAAAAATATACAAATTCTCAGTCAATGCATTTCTGCTACCTATGCATTAGTTTCCAACAAGCAAACAATACTTTACTAAATAGGCAGTTACTGTTTCCCTTGGAAACTAAGAGAATTTACATCACTTTCAAAACATTTAGCAGAAGCAGAGTGTGTGGGTTTCAGATTATTAATAGAAGTGCTTTTTTTAGGAGGAGAAACTAGTGTGTGTTGTATGCTTAGCATTGCATAACTGCAGAAGTGTGTGTGTGTGTGTGTAAGATGGCATGCTTTAGGTGGGTAGATTGCTGCATTGTGGAGGCGACTTATGTATCATCTGCCTGGAGATGAAACAGAGAGAAAACACTGTCCTCCCACAAATGACAAATGAGACCAAAGCAAGTCCAGAGATCGAGCAAGATTCGTGTTCATAGATGTGCATGAATGGTTGGGGATGCATACACTGTATCACTTCTAGTACTATGCTGTTTTTATAATTCAGGAGCTCTTTTCCCTTAATGTGAGATGTCCTTGGAGCCTCAAAATCAATAAATTGCATTTATTTTCATGGCACTTGTTGTTTTTCTGTTTTCCCCTCCTCCTTGTTTTGCATCGCTCTGAACTCCAGGTCTTTTTCTACCCAGAGTCTTGTTTGACTTGCAGAGCTAAAAAGAAAACGCATTGTAGGAAAATGTGTGATGAGGTGGCTCGGTACGCATTTTTATACAGAGGCAAGAGTCTCAGCGCTAACATGATTCACATGATTTTCAAACTCTTAATGCCATGCAGGCGCCCCTTATACCTCATGGATCCGGATGCCAATTCTTTGATGCCCTCCATTTTTCCACATAGATATAATTCTCTCCCTATTTCTCCATTTTTCTTCACCAGGATGCAGCACTGGGGATTGAACACCTACTTGTATGGTCCAAAAGATGACTTGAAACACAGACTACTTTGGAGGGAGGTGTATTCTCCTGAAGAGGAGGGTAAGCCTTATTGATCACTCTGTTAATCCTTTAACTCAGCCACATGTGAAACCACAGGAGCTATAAAAAAAAAAAAGAAACGCATCCAAATTAAAAGTAACCTGAGGTATCCAAATCAAAAATTTATCATGAAATCCTTTAGCTGGAACTGCTAGCGCGGGGTTGTCTGTGTGCCTTTCTTTACTGAAAAACCTGGAAACAATTTAGTTTCACTTTGTGGTTTAAATTTAGCATTAAATAAACCCAAGCTGCCCCAGAAACTAAATGTACTATTGAAGAAACTTTAAGTGCTAATACTTATGGGCAAAAAAGACCAAACATATTTTTGCTGGTTTATAATTTGGATGTTGCAACAAAGAGTGGTGGTGCAGGAGGTCTTACATGTGAGTCGGGTTGATGTTGGCAAACGGACTGCTTGCACAGCAACGCCCTCTACAAGAGAGTCAGTAAGTTCAGAGCAGGCTTCCCAGAGGAGGCTCAAATCATTCAGTCTGTGCAATAAATGGTTAAATAAACAATAACAGTGCCCTCCCCTCTGTGTTGATGTGCTGCCATGGTGGCATTAAGACTGGAGATGGTACAAAACTTAAACTGATAAAAGGTTGGTGAGGTGTTGCTCTGCAGGTTTGCAGTGAGTGGCAGGGAGGAGGATGAAGAACAAAACACAGGTCATCCTGGAAATACTTTACCTTCTGCATCGAAAGCTGTGGTGTTTAGACAGCAAATTCAGCCATAGACACCTCCTACCCAGGAAAAAGATCCACACTGTCATTAAATAACAGCTGATCCTTTTATGATGGAAATCCAGTATTTTCGCTGCTACTTTTCACCAATAAAAGGGAAAATTCTTCTCCTAATTTTGACTATTTCCATAAAAATCCAACATTTTGATATTGTGAATAAGCTTCATTAAGAATGTTTCTCATATTGTCTATTTTACTTTACTAATTAAAAAATTTCTTTCCCTCCATTTCCATTTTAAAGGTCAGCTACGTACTCTCATAGCTGAAGCCCAGTCCAGGGGTCTGAAGTTTGTTTATGCGCTATCTCCTGGTCAGGACATCGTCTTCTCCTCTACCTGTGACTTGACTCTATTAAAACGCAAGCTGAGACAGGCATGTCCCACACAGAAAGAGAATACAAATATGTTAATGTGTCTTCACTCACTTCTACACCCTCTCTCTCTGTCAGGTCTCAGACCTGGGTTGCCAGGCATTCGCCATTCTGTTCGATGACATCGATCACTCAATGTGTCAGGCCGACAGCGAGGCCTTCGCTTCATTCGCTCATGCTCAGGTCACAGTAACCAATCAGATTTATCGGTTCTTGGGCGAACCGCCAGTCTTCCTCTTCTGTCCTACAGGTATGGCTTGTTTAAAGACTATAGATTTTAAGATTGTTTTAATTTTTACTACATCAAATCTCTTCTCTCCATGTGTCCCTAGAATACTGTGGTTCTCTCTGCACTCCTAGTGTATCTAAATCTCCCTATCTACAAACTGTTGGAGAGGATTTGCTGCCTAATATCACAGTAATATGGACAGGTAAGATAAAAAAAAACATTGAATTTGCCTTCGTTACTACCAAATATAATGTAACTGTCCTTTCGAAGTACAGCCTTAAACCCAAATGTTGTAGGTCCGTTTGTGATTGGTTTTTAAGAACAGAATCCACGCGCACACTGACTAAATCCCACCATGCACACATGCAAACGAGCGTGCGCACAAACCCACACAACCTCCTCCAGAAACCAGAGAATGATTTAGATGCACATCCACTCACATGCACATAAAAGTACAGTAAAACCACACACACACCCACAGAGTATTAGTTCATTTCTTGAATTTCACCACAGCATATCTCTATATCAGAAGCTGCTCTATAGGAAGCCGTTTTCCAGCTATTCTATTTCAGAAATAAATGTTAGTGTAATTCAAAGCACTTGCAGGAAAGGTTTAGTATGTCACCAGAGCCACTTTTACTTTCTTCTGGTTTTAATGAGTGAAATATGCAGAAAGGCACGAGGAAACGCTGCATGTTTTGGCTTTGCAGTTAGGAGGAAGATGTAGCTTAAACATATAAATGACCATTTTATACTTTTCTTTTTATGCAAGTCCTCATTATAGAGCCTTACTGTCACTAGCAGACTTGAAAAATCTTCCATCTTTATAAGAAATGTTATTTATCCGAAATTTGCTGAGACAGTGAGATAGTTTTGTTTGTTGTTCAAGTTATTTAAAAGCTTTTTTTGGAAATAAATCACAGTTCTGCATCCAAGCTATGCAGAGTCATTAGCATATAACCCTCTCGTCTAGTAGTCTCTTGTTTTTTTTTTTGTTTTTTGGTTGTTTTTTTTTTTGGGGGGGGGGTTACTTCCTCAAAACAGATTTTTTTATAACAATAAAAACATATCTAAATTTGATCAGTTTTTATTTATTTATTTATTTGAAATCAGAATGGTTAAAATCCCCTGATTGTTCTGGAAGATACATAAGTAGATTTTTTATATTACTTCCACACCATTTAATTTACTTCATGGGTAGCTGGAGCCCAGTCCAGTAATCACTGGGGAAGATGGAGCTCCGCCTGGACAGGTTGCTAGTCAATCACATGGATCATCACAGAAAGACAAACAACCAGTCACTCACACATTTTCTCCTAGGGACAATTTTGAAAGATCAATCAGCCAAACATTTGTCTTTGGATGGTGGGAAGAAGCTGCAATACCCAGAGAGAACCCACGCTAACAAGTACATGCAAACCCTCCTCGCTGTGAGGCTGCAGTGCAAACCCCCACACCAAACCAGAAGTAGACTCTGATGCAAATTTACTTCACAAACTTACAGGATTCCATTTAAACAGCCTTTGTCGTAAACTTTGTCTCGCAGGCAGTAAGGTCATTTCCAGGAAGCTGTCTGTAGACTGCCTGGCTGAGGTGGAGTCCGTCCTCCAACGACCCCCGCTCATCTGGGACAACCTGCACGCCAACGACTACGACTCCAGACGTCTCTTTTTAGGGCCTTTCAAGGGTCGCGAGTCTCAGCTGAGGAGCCAACTGAGAGGCTTGCTGCTCAATCCCAACTGCGAGTTTGAAGCCAATTACATCCCGCTTCACACCCTGGGAAGCTGGTACAGAGCAGGAAGAGAGGAGATGAAAGGTGAGGAGTAACACAGATGGAAGAAGGGGTAGGAAGAAAGCAGCAGTAATTAGATAGGAGATTTCCTTAGTTAATAAACTTATACCAGACCACATCCATGCTGTTCCTCCCTTTGCATCCGAAATGTTTAATAAGCTGCGTTGCTTGGCAACTAGCACCATTTTTGCCACCAGACAGGAATTTTGACTGATATCACTTATCAAACTAATATAATCATTGGAATTAAAGCTCCATCTGTTTTTCTAGTAAAATTATTCAGTAAGCTTTTGGGTATTGTTACATTTAGTAATGATGGTTGCTGAACATTGAGCCATTAATTTTCAACTTCTTTCATCAAATATGTTAAATGGTTATGGTTCAGAGTGCATAATCACACCTGTTTCATATAAAGTGTTTATATTGAAACTTTCCGTTTGAGATTCCCAAAAAACGTTCCCCGCTGTAGAGGTATAGATACCTCCTATATTCCCCTCGTATGAGCTGTGCCGTCATTTCATTGCAATCAATTTGCTGCGACAGTGAAATTCTTTCAAATAAAACCAGAGACAAAGAAGGAACCGGGGAATTAAATGGAAAATTATAGGAACAGAGAACGACTGTAGCATGTGATGCTCTGCTGACTGGGCGGGGGTGGGGGTGGTGATGTAGGAGTAATCGTGCAGTGTGATGAATGGAAAAACCGGAGACAGAGCAAGGTCCTCATGCGGGAGGGAAGAAAGTGAAGGACTGAAGACTTTTAAAGGAGGAGATAAGAGCAAAGATGAAGGCCTGGATGTGGTTTGGAATATAGATGGAAATGCGGGAAGAATAATAATGAGTATATAAAACCTCTGTCTTTAATGTAGACATCAGTCTGGTTATTCAGCGATTGGATTTTCTGTTGTGAGAAGAAACTATGAATATAAATCAGCTGAAGGTATTCACAGATGATATACTATACCGTATGTGTGTAGATGAGGAGTGCGAGTACTGTCCTGAAAGAGCTCTGTCTGCTGCACTACGTGATTGGTTGGAAGAACTCAACCAACCTCTACAAGCAGGTGAAAAAATTACAACAAAACATCATAATGTGGTATCATCCAAACCTATGTATGTAAAAGTTTGCTTTAGCATCCATGTGGACCAGTTTTCAAACACAAAAGGATTGTCTGAAAATTTATATTGGCTATTTTCATATTTGTGTCTTTTAGGACGGCAGAGCGCGAGAACAGACCACCGTGCTTCTGTCTCAACGTTACGGTGCAAAACTCCAGACAGCTCTGACTGTCCTTCCACCTTCAGAGGAACCTCTGCTGTGGCCAAACTTCCAGTCTTCCCACTGAATTCTAGCTCCCCTCCCACCTCACCAACTATGGTAAAGAGGGACAAAGATGGTCAAGAGGAAGAAAAAAAGCAATCCAACCTTCCTAGCCAACCCGCTCAACAACTGCCAGGATCCAGGGCTGGAACAACGACGAGTGGGGGGCGGGGACAAAGGCCCCAGGGTCGGGGTCACAATGGTGGGAAGGGCCTTCTAAGTGAATCACAGGTTCGGCTGCTGGTTGGGCTTCATTATCTCCCCCATGAACATGGTCCTTCGGCTCAGAAACTGCTGCAGGATCTGACATGGCTGAAGACAAACTGCCACCTGGTCAGCACCAGCAGCAAGAAAACACAGCCTCAGAAGGTCAGTGAGCATTTCAACGACCCTGATTTCATTTAAGTGTCGAGTTTATAATCGATTCCCAATCGTGTCTTCAGGTTGATGAATGGCGTGGCCGGGCCTCCAGGTTCCTGTCTCTGTGTGAAGATATTGCACAACTTCACTGCAGCGTGGTGGGTGGAGCAAACAGGGCGGTCCTCTACGACCTTTACCCTTATGTTTGGGACCTGAGGAACACAGCTCTAGTGGCAAAGGCCTTCATTTGCTGGCTGGGTAAGTATACAGACTAATTAGATCAGAATAAATATACCAGGAAGAATCTTCTTACCGTAATGTGCTGTGTAAAACAGTTCAATTTTAAATTCTGGTATGGTTTAGTAATATACCACTGCCCTGGATCTTCCTGCTCATTGTATGGTATACACGTAGTATATTCTGCTACATTATCATACATTATGTAGATCACTGAGTCGCACCAACAAAACAGTATAAGGTTGTCAGAATACCCAAAAATATCCCAAAATCAAATGCATTTGAATATTGTTCATCCACCCAAAGCTCTGAACTGAGATGTTAAATGTATCCAGTGTGCTGTTGATTTCTACAGTACAAACCATTGTGTGGCTTCCTGCCAATATCTCTTGAGTCTGAAATGCAGTGAGCTGTGATTCTAACATAGGCCATCCATGATTATCCCTTCCTACTGCGTTTATGTTTCCTTTCCAGCTGCGTTATGCTTGTTTGAGATTGTACAATGACGTACTATCGCAGCTCAGTTTTCCTCATAAGCTCCTGAAAAAAATAATTACCCATGGTATGCACATCTTTGCATCCTGCCATTTTAGCTGTGATGGTGTTACATTGACTCCCTATACTGTATGTTGTGCTGTACTAGTCTCTCTGTTGGCTACTTATAATTTCCTTCACTATAATTTATTCCAAATGAATTCTAAACAACTTCTAAAACACAATTCCTCAGAAAGCTTGGTGCAATGACTGTCTTTTTGAAGAAACACTGAACGTTTAGCATGCCGTCTTCTTCTGAGGTCTGTTCAGTCAGTATTAAACCAGTCAGATGTTTGTATTCTGTTGCTGTGTATCTTTCTGTCCTGCTTCCCCTCGCTTACCTCAATCTCATCCTCTTTGGTTTCTAATCCAAGTCAGCCATACTGGGTATTTAGGATACTGTGTTGATGTCCAGTTGCTGAAGTGTGACATGATGCTGTAAAGCTTCTGTGTCTGAGGCAGGTATAAGATCAGAAACATATGAAGTGTTGTTTTAAGATGATCTTACTCACTTGTTTCTTCGATTTTTTATCACATATAGAACAGATATTATCTTATTTTACATGAAGTAGCTTGTAGCTATAATCTGGCATATTTACATTTGTTAACAAATGTTCATTAATGTGCATTATCCCTATCAAAAAAATAAATAAAAATACATGTTATGGTGGCATGATGCTTAGTTGAAGCTTTACAATACAACACGATTAAACACTATAGTACAAAACGCAAACTGTGCAGTGATGTGTGGTATATTATACACAGCACATGGCAATGTAATCCAATCTGGGAATTTTCAATTCAATATGCAAAATATTGATCTCATCATATTACATGACATCCACCACACAGTCTATTATTACCTTTAAAAAGTTATTTTTAGTTAACATTCTTGGATAATACCGATTACCTGTATAGTCAGTATGGTGGTAGTATGCTTTGTCAAACAGTTTTTCTTTCTAAACATTTAATACCATAATACATAAAACTTCCGGTGTAATCTGACTAAAGGGAATTGTACAGATAGAAAAGTGTTACATAGATCAGTTTGTTGTGTTTGTTTTTACTTGAATGACACTTATTTTCTACCCCGCACATTCATCTGCTTGACGCAGATGGGCGAGTGTTGAGTGACGGCTCCACCCTGGGCTCCTGGAGGAACTGCTTTCACTGTGAGTGGGGATGGACTTGCCTGAAATAAGTCATTACTTCACCACATTCTCTTGATATAAGTTGGGAAAATAAGGGAGTAAAAACTGCATCCCCTGTAATGAAATATTAATGATGGCTGCATAAAAACGAGGGAAAAAGCACAAGTATTTTAAGGAGGCCCTAAACATTTTAAAGACGTATAGTTACATCTAACACCCAACAAAAACCTTCCCTGTAGTTTGAGAAGAATGTCTTCATCTGTTTAAGGGTGTGGGAAAACTACTGGAGCGGACCTGCTGGGGGTGGACTCAGAGCCATGGGTGTTTAAAGGCGGCATTTCCGGGGAGGTACAGGTAGGATGTTCGAAAAGCCTTTGGGTTTTTGTTTGTTTTGTCTGCTTCCTTAAATACCATTCTGAGAAAGATTGGACTTAATTTTACCAAGTCTTGTCCTTGATCTAATGTGTTCTATAGATGCTTCTACCGATAGGCAGCAGCAGCGAACTTTTCACTCACCCTCCTCCTCTTTTCCCGACGTCCCGTCTCTATAACGTCAGACCTTACCATAGCAAAGACAAGGTAGGACAGTCTTTAAGATCATGCTGTTTGATACAAGTCTTTTAGAAGCACAACAAACTTGCTTAGATGGAAGGGTTAAAAGCATCCTGATTGCTCTACATCTACACAATGTTTAAGTTTACAAACTAGGCTTTGAGGAAACCTGGTGCTGATATTGAGCCGTGTGTGCAGGTGGAGTTGTACCGAATGGTCCGCCAGTTTCACCTGAGGACGCAGGGTGGTCAGGAGTCCAGCATTGCTCACCCTGATGTCATAGGCGACAGGTATGTCAACATATGCATGTGAAACTCCTACAGTGGATGGATGTCCCTTTTAAACAGGCCGATTTGTGAACCACTTTGTAGAGAAGCTTAAAAAGTGCATTACTGATTTTTATCCTTTAGATGCCTCGGTCCGTGCCTGGCGTTGAGCCCAGAGTATAGCTTCATCCTGGAAGACGAGCTTGGTGTTTGTGGCTGCGTGCTTGGCATTCTAGATGTCCGATCATTTGCCAAGCGGTGCCAGGCCAGCTGGATTCCTGCCATGAGGGACAAATACCCACCCAAAGGGCACAACACATATCCCAACACTCAGGTGAATATGCAACACAAATCCTTAATATTCATGTTTGAATCACAACTATTGTGACTCATCTAGAAAATGTAACATTTACATACTCATCAGAAACAGTAAGTAAATTCATGCACAAAAACTGGACAGATTTGTACCTGCTGTTTCACCATCTGGTCCCTTTGTCAAAGATTCCTAACCCACTGGGAAGATAGACGAAAAGAAAAAAACAAACAAAAGAAAGGAAAATATACATGAACGCTGTTGCACATGTGCACACTGTGCAACATTAAGCATGTTATAACAGAGGAAGAAAATCACCTTTGATATAAGTAGAGACACAAAACACACACCTCACTTTAAATCAGCCTCCCTTTGTGTTGCGAGTGGGAGTTTAGCTCACAGTTCTGCCATGGTGTCACAGCTCATCATCATCATCAAACTCCTCTTTAGTCTATGACTAGGAGCCAGATACAGCTGGTGGTGATTAAGAGATACAGTCAACCTCAGACATGTGTGAAAGATCGATCCTTCTCTTCATGTGTCACAGTGAACACTGACAGTCACGCTTTCTATGGCTGCCATTCTAACTGCAGCCACATGTAAACTCCAGGAAGCTTTTCTGGCTTAAATATTCTGTGCTGAGTGCAGAAAATGTTTAAAAGACTTCTTGTTTGACTCCCCTGTCCTGCTGAATGTGTTGCTTAACCTAAAAACAAGTGGTAACAATCTCACCTGCTTGTTTCACAGGAAAAAGCTTCCACATGGCAGATGAACTATACAAATCTAGAGATCAACAGTTCAAATTTAATTAAGATCAAAAGCTGTCATTAATGGTTAATACAAAATATTTATCTGAGGAAGACTTGAATTTTCTGGTTTAGCTAACTATCAAATGTGGCTCAGGACGAACAGCAAGTCTGGGAGAACGCAGCACACAACTGCACTGATTAAGACACACTCCTCTACAAACTTCTGTAAAACATTTGCAACACCTTGTCAAGAAGTGTTCATTTCGGCTTTCTTCTGTGCAGAACTTGATTCAGTTAATGGAGGAAGACCAGGGTGAATACCCAGACTCCCTCCTCTATCACTTCCCCTCACAGTTGCGATTGGACGCGCTGCCTGAGTTGGTGGACATCAGTGTCAGCCGAACCCTGCTCACCGCTCTCCTCACTGCACTCAAGGCCAACGGTATGCACACTTTGCGTTTGTGTTCCTGTTTGTGTAAAAAAGAAGAAAATGCAGCTTTATCAAACTGCTATCTAATCCTCATCCGTCAGAAAAAAATGTATTGGTACATTTTCAGATACGAGAACAACCATCTTACAAAAAGTGCTTCCTGTTTGGAATACATAAACTCTGTGGTTACATTTTCTTTAAGCAGTTCCTGTAGACACTAACAAGTGTTTATAATGTGCACTTTTGTGAGTGAAAGCCAAGAACCACGGTGAGTGTCTTACTTTTGTAAGTTAATCTCCATGTGTGTGTGTGTGTGTGTGTAGGCTGTCAAGGTGTGTTCTGTGAAGTACAGCCAACAGACCGTCAGAGGCTAGAGTTCTTGACGAAACTGGGCTTCCTGGAAATCCTCAGAGGAGAGGCGAGAAGCAGAGAAGGGGTGGTTCTGGGAAGGTTGCTTTGAACATAACACTTGAAATACTCACACAAGCAGTCACATAGTTGCACTCTAAAGCCCTTTTCAGACATGAGATGTACAAGTTGATAACTTCAATCGGGTCTTACCAGAGCCAAGAGTCATTCCAAAAACAACATTTACGTTGATGCTCTTGGTGAACAAGACAGGTTCAGCACTAAAGTCTGTATCCAGTGAGTTTTTCTACAACTTATGCTGTTGAAATGAATACAAGTATCCTATACTGCTGCTCTATGCGTTAGCTCCATTAGCTAGTATTATTTAACTTTGGCTCACACTGAAAGACAACTACAATCTTCTTATCCATTTATTCAGGCCAAAAAAATAAGCTTTTAAGCCACTTTAAATCAGAATAAAACCAAAGATATGCATTTTGGAAAGCAGGGGTGTGTTTTCAATGACATGATCTGCAATTGTTTTTACAAAAGAAAAAAAAAGTTTCACTAGATTTAAAATTAGCACTATACGCATGCCACTCTGCTGAGGTCAAAGATTTTAGATCTGGTTTAGAATATAACCTAAAGTTTGATGTTTCCATGTGGTGAAGTCTTTGAAGTAGTTCAGGTATTTGTCCTTTCACGTTAAAAATTGAATTTTACTAGACTCTGACCTGAAAAAGTTGTAGGAAAGCTTATCAGACGTACTGACACCAAATAATTTGCCATTATTGGAAACAATCACATGTCTGAAATGGGTTACACACACACACACACCACTAGCAGCAACTAAGATTTGTACTTAGAGCAGATACACAAAGGCACTTAAACACACAGCAAGATATTCTAAACAGCATGTACAGTGTGGCATGGAGACAGCGAAGCTTTGCAAAGATGCAGGATCTGCATCTCCTCCATCAAGACAGGAACGTTTTCTTTACAGATAATTTTAGATTCCTTTGAGTCTATGTGGCAGTAATATGGATGAAGCCAGCCATTTCTGAGGTATTTACTAAGCAGGAAGCAGGCTTTGTGTTGAAATCTTCTCAGACGTGCTAATCCATCCCAAAATCCTCTCCTAGTTCACCAATACCAAAATATTCACGTTTCAAGGAAAGAAGAACATTGATTTTAGATGGGAGTAGAGCATCAGATACCAGTTTTTTTCTTTGTTTAAAGCAGGAAAAATCTGCCTTTTTACCAACCTGAGAGAGATTGTGTTTGAAAAGTGTCTAAAAGCTTAATCCTAAATTACTTTTAGCTACAAAAAAAAAAATCTGTATCTCCTCCACATGCAGAGGCCATTATACATATATATATGCACGTAATCAGCTTCTGGTAAATTCCATGTTATCAAATCAAAATTTATAAAGCATCTTTCATACGTAAAATGTAACAGTGTATTTAAACATAAATCATTAAAAACAAATGTTACATATCCACACCCCCCATCGTCCATTACCACTGCACACACACACACCCACGCATTTGTAGCCTTAACACACGTGTTATCTAAAGACAATATTGTGGTCACATAAATTAGGCTAGACACAGATGCACCAGCAGAGAAAGCATCCTCATCACCTCCACACCAGGCATCCATAATCAGCCACAGGACACCAGCCCAGATCCCAGAGAGGAGATGTAGACCAAACCCTAGGACCCATGAGCCAGAGCCCGGCAGCCACAGCCAACCACAGCCCCCAGTACAAAGGCTCACCAGCCAGGTTAATATATATAAAATATAAATAATTGAGAATAACTAATACAATAAATATTAATCAAAAGCAAAGCTGTAAAAATGTGTCTTGAGCCTGCTCTTAAAAACCTGAATGTTCTCTGGCCCTGAGCTCTGCCGGCAGACTGTTCCATAGACGTGAAACTGGAAAAAAGCCTCACCGTGAGTGTGTGTCCTGTCTTTTTGAATAACTAAAAGTTTGCTGCCGGAAGAGCGCAGGGTCCGCGACGGTTCATAGGGTAAAAGCATTTCTGATAGATAAGAAGGCCCAAGACCATTAGGACATTTAAAAACATAAAAGAACTTTAAAATCTATCCTAAAACACACAGTGAGCCAATGCTGTGATTTTAAAACTGGTGTAATGTGCTCCTGCCCCCTGGTCTTAGTCAGCACACGAGCTACTGAATTTTGTAATAATTGTAAGCCTGAAATCCACTTTTTGGGAAGTCCAGCGAGCAGGGCATTACAATAGTCTATACGGCTAGTGATAAAAGCATGCATCAGCACCTCTGTGTTGGCCAGAGAGAGAATGGAACGGACTGTAAAAAGTTTTCTGCCATCCAGGATTTAATGTCTAAAATGCAGTTATAAAGAGCATCCATTGGCCTGGTGTCTTCAGGAGACATGGAGATGTAAAGTTGTGTATCATCCGCATAACTGTGGAAGCTAATTCCATGTCTCCTGATGACACCACCAAGAGGGAGCATGTACAGATTAAAAAGCATAGGGCCTAAAATCTAACCCTGGGGCACACCTCATGTGATTTCACAAACCTCAGAGGAGCAGCCATCCACACAAAAGTTCCGTCTGTGAGGTAGGAAGTAAACCATTTATGTACTGTACCAGAGAGGCCAACCAGGTGTTTGAGTCTGTGTAAAAGAATGGTGGGATCCACTGTGTCAAAGGCAGCGCTTAGATCCAGTAAAACCAACACTGTCTCCTGTTAAAAATCATAATTTAATCTAAAATAATTTAAAATCTTTGTCTGTACTGTTTACCCTAAAACCAGACTGACATTCTTCAAGAATGTGTTTATTGAGGAAGAAATTTAGTCAGGAGGGGCCTAAAGGGGGAGCTAGTGAGCGAACTAAGGAAGTGTACTGGCCAAGATGGTACCGAGGAAGAATTGGGTGCGCAGCTAAACAGTCAGTCCCGTAAAGCTGATTGTCGCTGTTTTGTTTTAAATTAAAAAGGTCCCTAAAGTCTTTTAGTCAACTCAAGACTGTTTAGTAGTGTCATTAGACCCAACATGCACCAATACCCGTTTTATTGAGTCCGGGAGGGAGATCAGTAGCTCGGGGAGTTTACATAAGATATCCGGCATGGTAGGTCCCGGTAAACAGGGTGTGGCAGCGTTAAAAAAATAAATAAATAAATAAAAAAAGACATTCCTTACCACAGAGTTCCCGATAATGAGATCAAATTATCTGCTTGTACCAGTTTCTGGTCATTTCATACAAAACTGTCATCATTTAAACATATAGTGAGAAAACATTTTTTAAAAAGTCACCTGAAAGTAAGCAGCATTTTTCTCAGTCATGGACAGATTTAACAAATCTTTGCAGTCTGCAGTCAACCAAACACTCACTTATTCAGGCTTAAGTAACGTTTATTTAAAAAAACAGAAGTGTCTGAATCACACATGCAATGTAGTAGAGGCTAAACATCAGTGAACAACCCACTGAAAAAAATATATCTTCTAAAAATAAACTATAAAAGACTAAAGCTGCAGCTGGAGGAGGACAATTAGGAGATTTAGCTAAAAGATTGATATAAAATATCTACATGGTAGAAGTTGTCATTTAAAAACAAAAAAAGGTTAAAGCAGATTTTCCAACATGACATTTTAATCTCGATATCAGTGGATAATACAAGTAAGCCGATAATATTGGACATAGTTACTAAAAACAAATTAAAACTACATAAACATGAAAAAATAAGCACAGCAACAAGTAAAAAGATAGATATATAAAATAATAAATACATATCTAAAAGAATACTTGATCAAAAGAACATGTGAATAAAAGCTGAGCTGTAAGCACGGTTGTAAAAAAGTTGGGCTTGAGCCTTTTTTAAAAGCAAACAGTCTCTGCAGCCAGAGATCCTCTGTGAGGCTGCATCACATACGAGGACCCCAATAGCAGAAAGAGACCCCACTATTAGTTATATTTGTAACTTCAGGAACAACTAAAAAAAAAAGGCAGGTACCTGATGACTTTAGGATCTGCAAGAGTTCATTATTTGATTAGTTATTATAGGAAAAAAAGGAATGCAATATGACAGACGCTGATACCAGCATAATAAATCAAGGCTTCATATGTCCCCTCTTTCAACGTCTCCAACATTCATGCAAATTCATCTGCCAAACTGTTTAAACATTTTTATTTTATTCATAAAGGTTAAGGTAGCTCTTATGCTCTACTCCCTTCATTTTTAAAGTATTTATTTTAAGATGGTTTATACAAAGTCATTTTTAAGCTAGTCCTGTTGGTCAAATAGTGTGCCAACATTAGACGAGACCCAGGTGTGGCATCACCGTTTACACTCACTTGGTTCAAATGAATGTTTACATGCATGAAGAACAAAATCATCTGTTTACAGAGTAACGGAGAATATATATTGATGTGAACAAGCAAATATAATAGTTGTATGCTGTAACTTGAAAATATACATGGAAAATTTCTATTGGACATTTCTCATCCGTTATAGCTGTAAAGATTTAGGGTTGCAACAACCTGCAAATGTATGCATGTTTATGCTCATCAGAATAAAACAAGCTAATACAGTCACTGTACCAGTTTATAGTAGGTTCAGCTGGTTAGAACAAACTCCTGTCCCTTATTTTATGCCACACAGCTGTTAGAAGCAATATGTATTGCCAGAGTGTAGTACTGTATACTGATGTTAGAACTTTGTAGAAGCTGTATGCGTGAGGGCTTGTTAAAAAACAGTGACAGCTCTGTCATTCTAGTTTTGTTCTGAGCTCTAATGATGCAAACACGACACAGACACACACGTGTACCCACACACTCAAAGTAAAATGAAGCACAACAGAACTCACTACTGAAACTTAAACTGAAAGTATGTAGGACTATGAATGTTTTTTTTCCCATACAGCTTGAAAAGACAACAGTCTGTGCAAGTATTTATATTGTACTTTTATTAATTTTTTTCTTTAATTATTACAATCACAGACTAAGAGTCACTTGTACATTCCTTCTTGTTGATGTCATTTAAATTGTGTGTATGGTACTTTGCAATACCAAAAAAAAAAAAAGTATCCCAGATACAAAGATTACATTTAGAAAGACGAAGCACCAATGTAAGAATGAATGATCATAAGAAAAATCTTTTGGGGAAAATGTTTGTAGACGTTTTAGATATGCTTAGGGGTGTCTGTATCCTATAACATGATGGAAATGTAAAAATGTGTGTTCTAAAGCAAGTTTGTGGACGATGACCATGTGAAAAATCAACACAGGCAACATGAAGCACTGTGAAAAAAGAAGCCACAACTTTCACATTGAAGAAAATTTACAATCATGGCATCACAATTAAAAATAATAATTACATTTAAAATTCCAGACAAGTGGTCTTTCATACCCTCATCAGCAGTCGGATCTTTCTGCCTGCATAGACACATGTACAATCTGTTTACAATGAGTTTCAGTGGAGTGCAGAACATCTATGCAGGAATATTACCAAGTAAAAAAAGTCATACTGTAAAACTCAGCTGGTTGTTATGACAATAGTAAAACTGTCATTTTAATTAAAACTTACTGATTTTCATGCTTATTAAAGAAGTTTTCTTTCCATTTAAACCGTCTTTCTTCTGTAAAAAAAAAACATAACAGCAAACGAGGTCAAATTTGTTTGTGTGTTTTATATATATATATATATATATATATATATATATATATATAAATAAAAATGTGTGTGTGTCCACATCCACTTTGTGGACAAAGTGTGGAACCTATTTCATAGGTCTCAAAGACCTATGAAATAGGTAACTTCTTTTAAAACATTATAATAAAATTGTACTAATGTTTGGTCCAGTCCATCCAGCTTGTGAGCTGCTATAGTCCTGTGTGTGTGTGTGTGTGTGTGTGTGTGTGTGTGTGTGTGTGTGTGTGTGTGTGTGTGTGTGTGTGTGTGTGT
>JBAMIG010000005.1:3901622-3924493 GCA_037177335.1 Kiunga ballochi
AGAGAACAAGACACATATATATAATGTTACACAAGATATGGTAACAGTGTGTATAAGATATGTGCGATGCATATAGATATTTTTCACACACACACGGATGCAATACATGAGAATTGTATACTATACTTACAGTTCCCATCAAATTGCTGAGGGCGATGTCAGCATATGCAGAGAGAAATGCTGCAGGCAGATGAGTAATGATGAAAATGATACTGTCAGCAGCCAGCTGATGTTCTCACTGTGCAGATGTACCTGAATGCTCTTTTTAGAAACCTCAATGAGGCCAATTTACCAAATGAGAACTAATTAGTTTCCTGCCAAACTGGTCACTGTTAATATTCATGATGCTCTGGCAGCAGAGGCATCACAGAGACATGAGGCAGGGAGCAAAACGTTACACAATTATGTAAAAGATGAAAACAAATGAGGGGGGAAAGATTTTAAATGAGTTATTAAGTAGGTTGTAGAAGATATGGCTAATAAAAGGGATTCATGAAGGAAAGAGGAAATTGATAAAGGAGCTGCTCTCCTGCACGGTATTAAGCCAGAAAAAGCTCATTTGAATATCACGTTTAGAAAATAGAACCTTTTTTCACATTAAGAGGGTGTGATTCATCTGATTGATTCAGGAAAACGATGATTGGTGGAGACAAGACGTGATGAGGTAAGTGGTATATTGAGGACTCAAAGGCAAACGAAGGGCCCTTCATGCCAGCAGCTGATGTTTCAGGAATTTAAAAAGGAGAGGGTGAAAGAAAAAGCATATTATGCTGATAAGGCAGACTGAAGGGTTTTGCATCATTTGCAAAGTCATCCAACTTACTAGGAATTTAGTTGATGTGGTTTTATGGCAACTACAAAAACCAAAGTGTCTGTGTGCGTTTGTGTTGTGTAATTGTATCACCGCTGGCAATGGCAAACAGGTGGGTCCTCCAGCTAAAGGTGAAGAAGAGTCCTCCAACAGCCATGCAGCCCAGAGCTCCATTAAACCCAGACAGGCCAGAGTACAGAGAGTCATGACGCACAGCCATGGATAAACCTGACACATAGCAAATGATGGGGGGGGGGGGGGCGTGATACAAGAACAAATAGCGGTGAGTCAGATTTAGACCTTTAAAAAACAGGAAATAGACAACCTCACAGCAGCATCCAGTTGCAGCTGCAGTACTAAACATGTCCATGTGGTGGTGCTACACACTAACTAGTCTTCATACTAATGCAACACTGTGTATAACCTAATAAGGAAATTATTACTGAAATGGGGATAAGCTTCCCAAATTGGATTTTACAAAAATCTTTTAAGCACATTAGGATTCTTAAACTACAGTTATGAGTAACGGAAGTGACAGGAAGTGATTAATCACTACAGAGATGCTAATTTGTTGGACCATTTGTACTCTGCATGCTTTTGTGAAGGGGGGAGTAGATGATGAATAAATCTGCCAGTTAAGTTTTACTTCTCATTTTCCCCCAGTAACAATGTTTTATGTATGAATAAAAAAATAAAATAAAAAAATCAGATGAGAGCTTTTATACCTTTTCAATGTCTGTAAGTCCAAAGTATGAAACTACCTTGTTTTTTTTTTCCCCAACAAAAATATTTTTCAGATTACATGAAAAACTGTTTAATACAACTGTTTACTGTTTTAGAATAAGTGTTATTATATAAGAGTTTTCCTTGCACCATTTCAGATTTCATCTAGTCTTCGTAAATAATTGATACACCGTCTGGATAAAAACATCTGTACCTCACTTCTGACTCATGTTCTTGCTTTAAAAACAACTGATTCTGTGTAGACTGCACAGGGGTCGTGCTGACCCGGGTAGACATGATCCCCACCAGATGTGTGCTGTCTCAACCAATGCATGATGGAGGAAGATGACAGAATCAGTGTGCTTGGAAGGAGTCGGGATACACAGTTCAGCAGGAGGTTAAAAGGTTTTTATTTAATATTTAATAATCTCCTGTTTTATTTAGCTTATTACAGTAAATTATGGGAAAATGCTTAATTTCCTGATTACATTGAACATAATTCTTGCTCTGCATCTCCAATTTAGAAGCAACCAAAACAATCCTGGAGAGACTTTCACTTCATTCTACCTTTACTTGACCTTTCCATCATTTCATCGTTTTTGCTCATTAATCAAACTTAAACACAAATTAAAAATCTAACCCGATGCAGACTAATAATCCTGGCACCATTGCAAACTAGCACGCATGTATGTCACCATCAATTTTCACGAATATCCATTAAGTTGTTGTTTTACTACAACATTTAAGAAAATTTCAAAAGGTTAAAGTCAGAAAATGTATCGGGCTATAAAAAAATAAGGACATTTTAATCACTCCAGGCAGCTTGTGCTATAGTTCCGTGAAACTATCAGCACAGCTATCATCAATAATATCACATTTGGGACTAAAAAAGCCTCAAACTGATTCTACTCATTAAAGTGTCTAAAGATTGCCTTGTGGACTTTGCCATTTCAAAAACCTTTTTTCCTGTTTGATAGATGCAGGGTTTTCTGAGAAGTGGGTATTTCAAAGGCTCTTCATGGATAAATAAACCTCAGGCAGTGATAGGATTGATTTTCTTATTACCAGGCAATGAAAGCTGTGGTTTAGCAGTCGGTTCCTGGACCAGACTGACCACACCCTATGTCGGCTGGATGACTATCATCCATTTCCCCTCTGCTCTCTTTGTTTAGTTCCCTTCCATTAAAGCAATGTTACTCTGCAGCCTCTTCTTCAATTCCTTTCATTTATTTTCAACATTTTGCTTTTCATGACTTTTTTTTTCATTCCACTCCTTTATTCTATTTGTGCTCTCTGCACATAAGAGATGTCAATACTAATGATAAATCTGGTGAAAGGTCTTTAAATTACACTAAAATCCTTTCTCCTTTTCTTAACAGAGTGAGTCAGAGGGCTCCTACAGATGAACTGCACAGCATTTTACGGCAACACGTTACACCAAATGTAGGAAAATCTAACCTTTTGGAAGGATTAGCTGAAATGTCACTAAAAAGAAAGATGCTCATAAATGCAAACAGGGTTAAGACATGAAACAATGGTATTTCTGTATAATTTATCATACAGTAAAACGTTGCAGTATTAGTAAATCTGCTGGGTGCTTGGACATTGTGATGCTTTAAGCTAATTGCAAACATTTGGCTTACATTTGCCTAAAATGAACATTCATATATTAAAATGGAAACATCACTTCTGTTGATTAACTTTGACTACGAAACGCAGTGGAGGCTGAGAGGAATTTTATTAACCAAATTTATGTAAATCCATCCTGTGAAAGACACAGAATTAAGATGCTGTTAGAATAACTACCAGCTATTACAGTTAAATTTATCAAGTTTAGTCATTTAAGATGAATAGTTAAATATGACTCTTACAGCTTATGGGCTTCTTTAAAGGTGTTACCCAAGACTGAAAATAAAAATTGACTGAAAACATAACAGAAGTGGGTTTTTCACCTTAATCGTGCCCTCTCTAGTTTGCCTCTAGTGCAGAACAGAAACAAACGTCCACATTAAAAGAGCTGCTTCAGCTTCCTTTCCTGCATGTTAAACTGGCAGAAGCAGGATTCTTACTGGAAACTATCCTTGTGCATTTTCATGTCAATAAAAAAAACAAAATGCATCAAACAGATTTAAACAAACTTTTGATGACTTATCACACTGTCCCTATTCTTTTTTTGTGGTTCGGATCCCACCATGAAGCATCTCCTATTTATTTTTGCAGCAGGAGGTAGAGAGGCTTTAGCCTACATAAAGCCCCTGATCTTTAGCTCTGGAAACCCCTCATGGGAATAGAATACACAGCTGTGCTTTGAGTGGCAGCTCCAAACATGGCCTCTCCTGGTCCCAGTTTGTCACTACAACTAATGATGTGTCTCTTTTTCTTCTTGTGTTTTTAAAAAAATATTTTTTTTTTACTTAAACTAGTTTGAAGCATTAAGTAGTCGCTACATGGGCATGATGGCGTCGTGTATCATAACGCATGTAATTCCTTCTTCTAAATTCCAAAAACTTTGTTTAGCGAGTGGTTGTCAAACTGTTTTTAATGCATTTTAGATGATTTGTGTGAACACAACAAATTACATAGAACTGAATTTTTTTTGTTCCCCTTTTTCAAATCAAGGCCACTTTAGTTTGTAGCATTGAATCTGATACAGGTTGGATTCTTTGTATTGCGACTGTGAAATGAACATTTGAGTCGGCCAAAATTCAGAAATCATGCAATGATTCGGTCCATCTGTGTTGTAACACGAACAGACTTGGGGTTAAATTAGCAGGAAAAATTGCAAGAATACCTTAACTGTATTTTATAGTCCATATAAACAAACTTCAATCGCCACCATTGAGAGAATATATTCAGTGCATGTGGATCACTTCTGGGCTGTAATTACTCTGGTTGTGTAAAGACCCACATAAAAAAAAAGAATCAGATCTGACAAAAAAAAAAATCTGAATTAAGCATTAATATAGTCCGAACATAGGGGAAAATGTAGGAAATGGCACCCATTTAGCTGATTTTAGAGGAGTTATTGCTCTAAACCGATACGTTTCACAACACCTTGGAAATGCAAATGTTTTATCTTGATATGTTTATTTTCAAGTAGACTACAACAGTTAAAGACCATGCAAAATCTTATAGTTGTAACAGTGACTACACATAAATTGGAAAAAATATTGACGACTGTATACATTAGAGTTATGTATTTTTTCTACCTCTAATTAAGAACAATTAAGAAATGAGAACACCTGATCAGGAACGGGTCTTTAAAACCACAGTAATCACCTTAATGCAGTGGTTTAGGGTAAACATGAGTATGCGGAGTAGATGCATTAAGTAGACTTTACCCACTTCTGAATCCCCAGCGATGTTTATTCATTTGAGTCTACAAACCTGAAATAGTAAGGCCATAATCCACCCTACTCTGCTTCTAGATGGATAGCACTCACATCCACATGAATGTACGTCAAACAGTATGCCGATTATACTGATGCTACACTGACGCACTTAAACAGCTACGTTTTCTTTAGACAACGTTAAAAAAGGGTAAAATTTATAACTAAGCCACTGGATAAATGGAAAGTATGAAAATCCATGTCGAGTTGAAACTTGAACCAGGTCTTTTTAACTTCTAACTTAATACATTTACTGCAAGTCAGTAGAATAAAAATAGTCTTCAAATGATTGGTATGTAAAGTGACCATTGCAATAAAACATTGACCACCATTTTAGCCCCATTCCTCATACTTCCTTATTTAAGACTGTAGGAAACGCTTGGGAATGACATTTGCTCTGATGTGAAGATGCTTATTTGAGTCAGTTTTCTTTCTGATGAGATGTCATCCCTTGAATTAAATAAATAAAAATTCACAGGAGAAAAAATAAGTACAAAAAAATTGTACGACAAAGTGGCATAGAGTAAAAGAACTGCACAGCAAAAGACTGGCATTTTGCTTTTTCACACAGTAACAAGCTGTTTTTTCTTTGTTCTTACACCTACACAGTCTCATTAAAGTCACATCTGATTACTTTTATGAAACACTGCTGTTCCTATTGCCGCATTGTGTGTGCATGTGTACTTACTGCTTTTTGCAGCACAACAAGCTCACTTCCATTTTTATTTCTTTTTTTAATCATGACATGACACATAGTATTTTAGGACTTTGTGGTGTAGATGTAAAAGATGAAGGAAAAGCAAGACTTGCATCATTTGTCACACTTTCGTTCCTTGATTACAGCTACATTGGAGCACATGTCAAAAGGCTGTGCCTTCGTATACAGCAAACCGATATAATTGCACGGGCAAATTGCTTTGTGTTCCTGCTTCTGCTGTAACAACAATTTCAAATTTATATCCACTGTTGACACGACTGTGCCAGAGCAGACCCCTCCATAACCCTTAGGTGACTTTAACGTCATTTAAACATGCTGAAATTTATCTTGCAGGGAGCCGAGTTTGTAACCTAACAAACAGCCAAGGTGCTGAACTGATGGTTTGATGAATGGAACAAATATGCTGTCAAGTTTATGATCCCGCATTGTGCTAAAGCACTGACAGGATGAATAAAGGAACTATGTCTGCAGAGGTATGAAAAGGAATATTAAATGGAAATATATTGCATTTCTCCTTAGATTAAAATGCACTGAGCGGTTTCATTGTGCCCCGACTGAACCTCTTTCCATCCAATCAAATGATTGTAATTTTTCAGAAGGACATGGACTAAAATAATGTTAAGCTGTTTTGTAGGCTTTAACACAGTCTAGAAGCATTAAATGAAGTTGTGTGGTTTATGGTAGTCTGGCTCTATGTGCCTTCTCACTGACTTGCAACCTGTCCAGTGGTTATATTGATGCTGAAATGCAAGTACACAGGGAAATAAATAAACCCCCTAAAGACCCAAACAAAACAGATACCTGTGAAGGATGATATAATCAGCTGTGAGGAAGAAATTGAGTCAAGCCTAACAAACAGCACTTACTTCCCAGAATGCAGCTAAAACTATTTTTTCTTCTTTTTTTCCCCCTTGAACCCACATGTCTTATAAAGTCTTGCAATACTTTATTTGAACCCCCAGGTCATGTCATAAATGTTCTCTCCGCCTTATGAACCCATGTAATATTTAGTTACATTATTATATACAGAGCCCATTGCCCGATATGTGTGACATTTTAGATGTCAAGGTTACATGACATATAAATACAATTAAGTAACCGTGTCAAAATAGCCATCCAACTTTTGTATCCTTCCTTTAACGTAATGTCCTACAACACATACAGCTTACCTGCTAAAGTACCAACTGCTGATCCCAGCAGAGCATGGACAGCCAGCAGTGGGGAGTACAGACAAACAGCGATGAGGATGAGAAGGGAGGGTCCAAGCGCTTCACAGGCGAAGATCTGACCAACACCAAGAGGGATGCCACGCATCACCTGGGCAAAATCAGGAGAATCGAAAAAATTCCTCATGTTGGGAAAAAAAAATTACACATTCATACACAATAAAATTAGAAGACTCAGAAAACCATACAGTTACAGCAAAATGTTTATTCTGCTCATTGTACCAGCTGTTTAGGAAAAATCCTGCTTAAACACACATGCAGAAGCACTGCATTCCCAGCAGCAAAAGGTGAAGCGTTTCCATGGCAATGGGATGAGTGCACCAGCCCGTCGCTGATATTTACAAAGTCATAAATGGTCTTTAATTACACTGCTGCCTTGCTACTCTGTGTGTATATGGGATTAAAACACACTGTCATGGTAGTGGCGCCATCTTCAGCAGAGTGACTGAAACTAAATACATTAATTATAAATAGGACAGACGTCATCCCCATCTCTGGAGAGAAGCAGAGGAGAGAAATAGTGATTGGTAGATTAAATGAAACAATGAAGGCAATGGGAAAGAAAATGGCAATGGGATGGCAAGTAAAATAATGAGAGAGAAATAGAAGAGAGTAATGTGAGGATGGAATATCATGACAGATTTTAAAGAGAAAGGTTTTTTTTTTTTTTACACTTTTGTGAAAGATGTTTTACTTTGATGTAAAAAAAAAAGTTCTGCAACAACATAAAATGGACTCCTTCAATATTTTACATAAAATTGTAAAATTTAGTAGGTATGGTTAAAAAAAAAAAAAAAAAAAAACAGCTGATGCTCTCAGAGATTCCATCAAAATTTGGTCCAGAGGGAATATTTCATTACCAAATATGTGTTAATCATTAAAACAGCCATACATGAAGTGTAATATCAATATCAATTCAAAGTCGTCATGGAATAAACACATTTTGATCATTTAGGAAGATCAGATGTGCACACAAACTAACAAAAAGAAGAATATTCAGCAAACATTGTTCATTAAAAGGTCTCCTAAATACATTCAAGAAAAAAAAAAACATGAAGGAATCCCTCAGAACCTCTGCTCCAAAGGGCAAATCTATTCCCACATTTATGGTAGAATCAAACCTCCCTAAAGACTTTCAAAATGTTTTCATCCATTTCAAAGCACTATAGCAACAATGGGAACCAGTATACAGAACAAAGGAAGCTGTGGTAAAAACTAATCCATCTCCTGAGACATTTACAGCAGGAGGAAAAAGGATGGTAAATGTAATTGATGAAGTCTTTTGGAGTATTTTTACTGGATGATTGTGATAATATGGGATGGAAACGGTAACCAATTATTGTAGAACACAGCAAACAAATAAAAAGCTTAAAATTAAAGAGAACAGAGTTTGTATTAAAAGCCATATTTCAAGTTTTACACTTTTTGTTAAACGCTTTACACTTTTTACACTTCAACCACTGATAAAAGCTACTTTTTTAGCCACCATCAGCAAGATCTGGTTACAATGTTGGAGGCTTCAGAAGACAGGGCACAAAACACCAAGTTCTCCCACTTTTTAAAACCTTAAAAACAACAAAAAGTACTTTTTGTCTCTAAAGCATTAAGGTAGGAATTGGGAAGAGTTTACGTAAAGATAAAAACAATTACATTGGAAGAGCTCTATTAATATAACAATATTGTTTGGGTTTGCAAAAGTTCTATTAAACAATCTGACATTGTGACTACCATCGCAGATAAAAGGAACAGAGGTGAGAGAAAAGATCCTTTTGTTGCAGATTCTACACGTAAAACACAAAAAAAATATGTAGGAGCAGCATTTATAAAGCAAGAAACTAATGTGCAGAAACAGATAAAATGAATAGGAGTGAGTGGAATATTAAACAGGGAGAGACTTTGATTTGTAGGTGGAAGCAGAAAGAAGAAAATGTGAGAAGTTGGAGCTGAAACTTGTGGAAAGTAATTTACTGCAGGGAACACACTGTGCCATGGGGTGTGATGCTTGTTAATAAGACTGCGTGTAAAGAAAGACTTGATATTCAGGACACCTATAAGCGCTGAAAGGGTTTATTTAGCGTCTTACAGACATGTCACAGCAAGTTTGTGGTTTAATTTCAGTAATCAGTAAGATTAATCTCATGAGTTAGGTGAATATGCTTTATATTTCTGACAGAAATAACAGCTACCACGTGGCATTTACATATATATTTGTTTTATCCTTTTCTAAACATGACATTTTTATTAGGATTTCTCTACTTTCAACTCCTCAAATTAGACTGAAAACATGTAAAAGCATTAATAAAGAGTATAAATTTAGTGACTTCTCTATAGGAATGTCATTTGATTTTATAAGACATGGGATAACGCTGATGGAGTAAAAAAATATGTTATAAATGTCCGTATCTTGGCACCTATTTAATAATAAAATGAGCAAATTTTTTACTGGAGTTACAGAGACATCTAATAATGCTTCTTTTCCCATGACTTACCTTCTGTTTACCATTAGAAAGAGCAAACTATTAGTTAAATACAACACTGACTTTGTTTTTCAGACATGAAGGAGCTTCATCTTACCTACACTGGTTTTAGACAGCAAATTAACTCAATAACCCAACCACAAGCTTGTAAATAAGAACAGATGGGTCACTTAGTGCAGCTGCTATTAAAGGCAAAAAAAAAATGTTATGTATGTATGTATGTATATATATTATACACACACACACACACACACACACACACACACACAATGCTATTTTGTATTAAACTATTAAACATTAGACAGTGACACCGCTAAAATCAATCTCATGTAATTGTTAGGTTTTGACAACCATTTAAAATCACCATGAATATAAACTTATGTGCATGTTTGAAGAAGATAAAGCATCCATAATTGGGTTTGCATAATGTGTTAGGATAATTTCCAAACAGAAACACTGAAATTATTCATAAAGCGCTGAAATGTCTGCTTGCTCAAAAGATCAGCTGAATGCAGCAACTGATGGGAATCAGGACTTCTGTCACGAGACACATTAATGCGAGTCTAACTGATACACAAAGCTTTAGAAAACATTTAGGCTACATATTCTTTAAAAAAAAGTTACACCAAGCACCAAAAACTGCTCTACACACCAAGTTCAAGATCTTTGAAACCACAGAAATAGAATAAAAATGCCACTAAGACCTTATCTTACACACCATGCTGCTACCAGTGATAAACTCAGCATGAACTCATCATTTAAACAGTTTGTGCAGAGCATACATTTTAAAACAAAAGCTTCACCAATGGCTGTTGCTTAGTAACAGGTGAGTAAGTAGAATACGTTCTTATCAGCTTCTGAAGGTCAATATGCAACCCGTTTCCTCAGCTAGGAAACATTTCACCTCAATTCAGATTATCTGAAAAACGCATTTCCTGATGTTTCCATTTGATACTGAAGGAGTTGCCTCAGATTCACTAGCAAAGTGTGTGTGTGTGTGTGACTTTTATAGAAATCCTTACAATCCTCTTGCTGTTTTTAAAGTTGTACATAAATGGAAGTGAAACACTCAACTTTGGTTTAGCAGAAGACTATTGGTTATAAAAAAAAACACCTTGTATAAATTATCTACATTTGCAGCTCAGGCCTTATATGAATTATTAATAAATTTGCTCAACAGCAGCATGCAATAAAAATAAAAACAGGCAAGCGGCGTTTACATAAATTACTAATAAAAATTAACTGAAACTGTCCTGACAGGATGCTGTATTAAAACAAATGGAGCAGAAATGAGTTATGATGTGCATTTGAAGAGTTTCATAAACATTTATGAAACACTTTTTTTTTTCTACAAAATATTCCCTTTAGTATTTGTTTCTATAGACCCTCCACCAACACACTGTGGTGGAAAGTCATTATAGTCATTTTATACCAGACGCCTCAGTAGAAGAGCTGTGCTGAGAAAACCAGCCTTTGAACAAAGATTTATTCAATGCTAGAAGTTGATTTTGGACCAATAAAAAAAGCAAGTGAGTTGGCAAAAGGGAGTAAAAAGTAGGTGAGCTGGGTGTTTAATGCAGCATGCATGTAAGTGTGGTTTTATGAACAGATTCAGTGAGTGCCTTCTCTCAGGCACTTACAAAGGTTAAAAAATTATTTTTTTTAAAAAATCAGCTAATCTACCACAAAAGATATTCAATATAACATGTTGCTTAGAACATGATGCCATTTCATCTTCATTCACAGGTCAGACTCTGTTCCTGCAAGATTTTCTCTGACTTAAATGTCAAACAGCATCCACTCCTTACCTTTCTAGATGAGACATAAGACTACATATCCAACCTCTCCCAGAAATATGGTGGTTTTTAAAGACACTTCAGGATTTTCACATCTATCCATTCATCTATTCTGCCAATGAGTGATCATAAGTGGCTGGAACACATCCCAGTAATCATTGGAAAAGAGGTGGAATACACCCTGGAGAGGTTACCAGTTCATACACACACACACACACAGCCACACACACGCCTAAGGATAATTTCAAATGTCATTTAGTCACAAGGCCTATGATATGAATTTAAATAGTTTCACCAGAACATAAGGATCTACTTAAAGGAAAAGGAAAGTAATGAGGACTACTTCTGCGAGGATTACTGCAAGCTGGTTGACTATACATGCACTTGGGTCAAATTCCATTCATTAAAAACAAAAACATTGACAAAAAAAAAAAAAAAATTTAAATAAAAACAAGCAGCAGAACAACATAGATGCTTTACAGCGAGGCTTTCTAGTGGAGTCCGTTATATACACCTCCACTATGCTTCATACAGACAGATAACATAGCTGTCCATGAGATGCTTTAACATGTCTCTCCCACAAGGATGTGCACAGGATCGCTTATATATTGAACTTTTTAGGCCTAGAAATGATTAATTGCAACTGAAGAAACAGTCCTGAATGTTTTAACAGTAGGCTTACTGGTTGCAGAAATGTTCAACACCTGCTTTACAGCACTGGTTTTATATAAGTTACTGGATAACATGGTGGTGCAACAGGAGGGAAGGTCAATCAGCAAAATCTGCATTGTTGAGTAATAAATAGCTTCCTCTGATAAATAGCCAACAACTGTTTGTTTTTTCTCCAAAGGCTTTAAACGTATGTTTTTAAAAAAAAAACTCAAACTTAATCATGTTTAGAAGAATTACACTTTTCTTCATCATGCATCTGGATACAAGCATAAAACACTGTTGCAATGAAGTGTGGAGAGTTTTAATTAAACTGTGATGATTGGACTTGAGAGTTAAAAACATCTGCTTATGGAGTTTTTCATAGAATAAAAGCCAACTTTATGTCCTGCTGGCAAAATGTATTCATTTTTGTTTTCAGCCACAGTTTGTTTCTTCTTCCAAATACTGGTCAGATTTAAACCAATGCTGTTGAAGATTATTAAAGTATCATCTTTAATGCTAACACTATGTACCGTACTGTATGTAGGTATAGCTTCTGGCTCAGTAACCCAGCTTCTTATTGCATTTCTGTCAGGACAGCATCCAGACACCAGCTATATAAAATGAATCAATCCATAAAATATTACTCTAAGCTGTCTACACACACACACACACACACACACACACACACACACACGCACACACACAAAAACTCCTTCTGACTGTGTTTTACTCCATCACCTTGGTAAACTTCTCACCTGCACTGCAAGGAGTTCTGTGACATTGGGCTCCATTGCTCCTGGTGGTATCACTGGGTGATGTGGGAAGTAGGGGTTGTTTGGGCCGGTACAAAGGAGGTAGAGGATGATAATGATGTTGAAGGGAAATACTGCAGCAGGTAAGTCCCAGCGGTCCAATAATGTGGAGAGACCACTGAACAAGAATACACTGAGGAAGAGAAAAAAAGTAGAAGATAATCATTTTTATTGGGAAGTGCAGACTTACTGGCCACTTTGCTGGTACCAGCTTGAACATCTAGTTGCCTTTGGAGCTGCTTTTACTCTAAATGACCAATTCAACAAGGTGTTTTGTCCTTACTAATATGAAAGCGTCACAAGTTGCTTGTTAGGATCTTTTGCCTCTTTTTCAAATTATTATTATTATTTTCCTGTTGGTTGTCCTCCTGTAAAACATCAGCTTCTGACTTATTTTAATCTACACCAGGGCAACTCTGGTCCTCTGGTCCTGCAAATGTCCCTGCTGCAACACACCTGACTCAAATCAATGTGTAATTAGCTAACTTGAGCAAAGTTTGATGTTAAGTCTGCTAATTAAATCTGATGTGTTTCAGGTGTGTTTCAGCAGGGAAAGTCCTCACACTGGTAGGAATGCAGCCCTTCAGGACCAAAGTTGCCTTTCCCTGATGTACGGCACACACACTAAGTCTGTCTTTGATTCAGGGTCCTGCCACACAAGAAGCAATAGCAGTTAATGCTAACTTGGTCGCTGCACATCCATGATGTGAATTTCATTCCACCACATCCTGAAGGTGCTTTCTTAGACTAATCGTGTAACCGTGTGACTAAGCTTGCAGCGAAATCATTGTCCTTTTAAAGAAAGCAGTTGGAGATGTAATGAGCTTTATGACATGGTGCATTATCCTGCTGGAAGCAGCCATCAGAAGATGAGACAATTATCATAAAGGGATGTACATGATGAGCAGCAACCAAACTCAGCAGGCTGTGATGTTTCAGTAAAGCTCAGTTTGTACAAAGGGGTCTAAAGAGAGCAGAGCTGCTAATTGGATAGCTTTTCTTTTGGATTGTTCTCGGTGAACTCCAATGATGGTTGAATCCTAAAAAATCCTGATACATCAGCAAGTTTTTAGTTGTAGCAAACAACAACCATGCAACATTCAGTCACATGCCTGTGATTGGCTTCTGTTAAGAAACTGAACAGATTTCTCTTATAACATGACTGGAGAGTGTGTTACGCTTACATGAAATCTTTACTTTCAGAGCATTTTCATACATTGAATTCAAAGATTTTCGCTTTTACTTTAGAAAAATAGAGGTGATTATTTGTCCCAGATGCGGAAAAAACATCACCAGTTGTGTGTTCACACTGGTCTGGGCAGCATGACTGGGAATAAAATATGTCTTCTAAAACCTTCAATTTCCCATAAGAACACATTACGACCCGTTTCAACCTTCTAGATGTGGCAGAAAACCAATTTAGTTTTTTCTTATTACTTCTTATTATTACAGTTGGTGCTGTTCAAATGTGTGTGTGTGTGTTTGTTTTTTACCACGTAGCAGAACCAAGACAGACGGGCAGCAGCAGCCACCAGTACCAGTCTCCAGCTGAGCTGAACACTCCCATCAACAGAGACACCAACATGCCGTTAAATCCATGAACACCTCCTGCTACATCAGCACTGACACACACACACACACACACACACACACACACACACACACACACATACCAGAGCAATTCCATTCCAAACTCATGAATGTGTCTGTTTCTGACTCTTACTGGTATAAACTGGCCATAATGAGGAGAACCTCTGGAAATCTATTCTACATGTCAAACCTATAAACATCATGAGCCCCGTTTTAGTTGGAATTCATTTTTAAACCCTACAATAATGGATCATATTAACATAATTTATAAGGTAAATACAGAATAAGTTCTGAGGAAGGAATTAACAATAAACTGCTGTTTTATTGAGACTGTCAGGAAGCTGAATATTTCATAAACTTTAAGTTCTACTTTAAATCAGCTTCAGTTGGAAAGTTAAACAGATTAAATATTTGCGTCACAGATTTTAAAAAGATAAAATAAATAAACGAGCCATTCAGTGTAATATCTGTGAACTTCTTTTATCTGCTGTATATCCACCTGTCTTGTCCGATGATGACAGCTGTTAGTGTTGAGGCCAATATACCCAGAGTTCCCAGCAGGCCTTGCCAGGGGGAAGCCCAGTACAGGGAAGCCAGGATGAGAACACCACTCAGTGGGTTGTTGGCTAGAATCACCCTGGCCACCCCTCTCAACACCCACACAGCCAGCTGCAGCACAAACCACTTGTCTGAGGGGAAACATGGAAAAAGTTCCCAAAGTGAAACAAACTGGTTGTATTAGTGCTTATATAAAAAAAGGGAGATTAGATTTTAATAATTGTTTTTGTGTTGGAGGAAGCTGCATCGTTTGCTGTGGGAGCTGTGGGAGTTGTGGTATGATTACATCTGCATATTTCAATTGCAAGGTAAGCAATTGTTTGTCTTACTCATTTATTTATGATAATAGCAGATTCACACTCCTCCAAGCTGTAGGGAACTTTCTCCGCTACCAAAGTTTTATTATTAATTACTTAAAGAGAAAACTTGGTTGGAGTTATTAATGCAGCTGCTGTGCAGAGTGTTTTCCTACCTTGAATGTATTTATCCAAATGCTCCATGTCTCCACTACACAACAGCAGACAGTTCAGAACACGCCGACACATGCTGGCATGACTCCTGCTGGCCTGCTCCACATCCACTTTGCTTTCCATCCACATGTCTGCAGCTGCAGGGTCTCGCCGAGATGATTGTGACACAGATAATTGTAAAAAATCTTGATGTTACTTGTTGTGCTTCTTTTTGATCTGTTGACTTCTTTGTGTGTTCCTCTGCTCCTACTTTCCTTCCTTGCTTCTGGTTCATTCCTTCTCCTCTACCTCCTCCCGTTCTGCTGAGGTTTAAGGGAGTGACTTATAAACTGGTGGGTAATGCATTCACTCAGACTTCCGTGCCAGAGAAGAACAAAGGTCGACCTATCAGCTGCAGTTTAGGTGATGAAGATCAGTCCATCTCTCACTCGGGCTTTGTTTTCACATTTCACAATCATCGGGGTCCTGATGTTCTCTCTTTCCTCCTATTTGCCACGATGATAACTCATCACCTACTGTTTGTCCATTTAAGCTACTCATTTACTTTTTATTGCATCGTGTGGATCAATGTTTGTTTTTCCTTTATTTCTAAAACCCTTGTTTTTTCTCATGTTTTTCTGGTAAAATTGTTCATAACCTGGATATTCTTCCTCATCTGCAGTCAATTAAAACATATAATGGAATAAAATATGTGTTTTGCAGCATCCGTTCATGTCGTACTAAATAAACCTACATTGTGAAGTTTTCATTCCAGGACATAAACAAAATGTTTTGGACATTACTTAGTATTAATGATATATATATATATATATATATATATAAATATAACATTTGACACTGTATCATTATCATAAAAATGTTTCCATTTGTTGGTTTCTGTGATTTATTTTTATGTTTTTATAGAAAAACACATAAACTCAACCCTTTAAAGCACATTTAACCTAACATGCATGTCTTTGGACAATGCAAGGAAGCAGGACTACCTGGGGAGAATTTACGTGAACACGGGGAGAACATGCAAAGCCGAGGGTTGACCATTTCATATCTAACCACCACACCACCATGCAGGTAACATACAGGCGTTTATTTTTAGGACAGCATCATTTGACAGAGACCAAAATGATGCTGAATACATGTATCTGCAACTTAGAGAATATGGTGAGCAACACACATATCAAACCCGAGAAAGACGTTTTTATGTGCATGTCATCCTGTCATGTTGGCTTTCATGGAAAAAAATATTGAAATTGAAACAAACACATAACAGGAACTGTTTCCATAGTTACACTCCAGCTGTTTGTTTTTTTAATTATTTATTCAGGCTGCAATTTACAGTTGTTTAAACTACTTACAATATTCTCTCTAAACCAATTCCAACTTTATTCCAGCTACACAGGATCATTAATTCTGTTCTTTTCCAAAACACAGAACTTTCTGTCATCTCTTGTTAATCTTTAGCTGCTCCTGATAAAACATTATAAGTCTAAGCTGTCTTATTGGTCGAATGTTTGACAGGGAATAGTTTTATTATCACTTCCCAATTGAAATAGAGGTGTTTTAGCAACCTAATAAAGAAAGAAATAGCCTGTTTTTTTTATTAATATTATTAATACACAAAACAAATATACCACCTGTCAAAAGTTTGGACACAGTTTCCCTTTAAATCCAATTGAAAAGTGCGTCCAAACTTTTGACTGGTACTGTCTATTCTGATGGAAATGCTGCAGCATAACTCTTCATCAATGTCTGAAAACCTCAGCGAGAATGTGAAAATTAAATCATCTTAACACTTATCACTAATGTTTTTCCTGTTAAAGGGTGTTTCATGGTCATATTATGGGATGTATGCTTTGTTTTTCACTTTTTCTTCTGCATTTTGGCTCAGCGTTTGCTTCATGATGTGTGTTATTTGTTCTGAGGTTTGCGTGCTTTGAGCATTGAGCAGATGGCTCATCCTGAAACATCATATGCATAAAACATCAAGATTTAAAAAAGCATGTGCTTTCTTTTTCTACATACTCTCAAACCAACATGTTTTGATCACATTTTACCAGTTTGGTAGCAGCACATAACTCATTTTCAGATGTGAGTATGATAATAAAAGTGCTTTGTTCGAGAATGTGTGCATGATGAGTTAAGCCTTTTTGCAGCTACGAAGTCCTTTATAGAACAAAACAAAGAGCAAGTGAAGAAATCTAAGTATTTCAGAAAGCATAGGAAAACAGTGCTTTGGCTCAGAGTAGCACGCATTCAAAGGCCTTATTTTTGCAGGTGCGACTGCTGTGCATTAAAAAAAACCCTGACATTTCATCTCTCTCTTCATCTTTGATTTGCTTCAGTGAATACATCCGTCTCTCTCCGCCTGTCTCAGCTCCTCACAGACAAGAGAAAAGAATCAGAGCTACAGATGGATTCATTCACACCAGAATGAACTTTAATAGGAGTAAATTTGCAGTCAGTCCATGGAAAATCACTTTTTGCACTGCAAATATATTTGTTTACATTATGATTAAAAGACATCGACTCACAGCTGAACCACATTAGAAGCATGTGTTCAACGCGCTGTTTATTATCCGTTGAAGGCTGCAGGTCAGTGATGGCATAAACTTAACACAAGTGGAGGGTGGAGCCATACAATGAAGCAATGTGCATGTTTGTCTTCACAAATCACTATCATAGCAGACACTAATACCTTCCTCTAGATGGGGTTTTCTCTTTTATTTTACTGCTCATAAGGGAACATGTAGAATTTGATAGTGAGGCTGCATACCTTCATTCTTGTAATAAAACAAACTTTGATGCAGATTGAACCTAAAAAATGACTATTTTAAGCATCTTTAGAGATAAAATGGGTTGTTACGACCCCTTTTTAAACTAGGGTTTAATAACCACAATCAACTTAAGATAACAATTTATTTACACAGGGTTCTCAACAATCTTACACAATAACAAATAGTATCCAATGGTCAGTTATATCTTTCTGGTATTACAAAAACAAAAGAGATCTCAACAAGGTTATTTAACAACACACACACACACACAGCTAAAATACTCTCAATATTCAAATAAAACTAAAGAATCCAAAAGGCGTTTAACACAAATGATTTCACTCCTCCATCAAACTTAAAAAACATAACCATGCATCAACCAAAAGGGAAATCTAAATTGACAAAACCACTAAGGGCATAGTCTAAACTCTCCATATCTCTACACCGGCATCGCAATCCCAGAGACAGACTGAACCCAAAAGGGCACAGCTGCCCTGATTGTAGTTGGTTTCCTCCTTTTTACCATGGAGCAGGTTGGTTGGTCCGGAAGAAGGAAGGAGGAAGTTGATGCATCCAATGAGTGAGCCGGGACTGAACAGGGACTTGTTGTCTGCAGGTGAGGTGAATGATTACTTGATGAGATAATTGATGAAGGTGTGACTCCAGATCTGCAGCTCAGGTGCAATTATCTTGCAGAGTTGTATCAATTCATCCTCAGGCCACAGGCTTGGGGATGTAACATGGGTTCAATAATGTCATATTTGCGGGGTTAGCAGCGCTCCAGTTTCACTGTTGTATGTAAATCATGAATTTAAAAGCAATTCTTCTGAATATTAAAACAATTCAATACTGCAAGCATGCAATTAACCTCAGGCAGATTTGGTAAAAATAGAAAAGCAAGATAAGCATCATGACTACTGTTAGTTTTAATCAGTTTACAGAAACAGCCCATAAGCCATAAAAATATCTCATTACAGAAGTGACTCAATAAAAAACTAATCCTACAGTGAATGCTGCCAAGGAGAAGCGAAAATCAGCTTTCACTTTTTCAGTGCTGCTTAACCTCAAGAGTGTCCAACAGCATCTTCTAATACTGCGTTTGGTGTAATCTGTGAAGATTGCTGAGCGAGCAGAGCACGACTAAACACACTGATAAGATCAAGGACAGAATGACTTGTCTGGAAAAGAGTGATTAAAGAAGAAGGGAAGACAGATAAGGAAAATGATGATTTATTCTTCTCTGTTTCCATGGTGATCTGCATTTTTCCTCTTTGTTCTTTTTATACCTCTCTGAGAATGTGTTAATATCCTTATTATGCCACTTACACTTGCTGCCTAATTATTTAATTACTTTCCAACAACACTTCAGAACCAAGGCGGAAAAACATCCTGATTTCCATGTAAAACGCTCACGACTTAAACTTAAACTGCTAAATAACAACAAATAGCCGGTTATTGAGACACATGTAAAGAAAATAGTAGAACAAAACTTCAAATAGAGTCTTAAAACATAAATTACTATGAGATTATTAAAGATCATACACTTGCCATAAACTGCATGCAACTTTGATAGCAGTGACCTCATAGGTAACAAAAAACAGTGTTTTAGGGTTCAACATGAAGCACAAGTAAATGTTCAGGTGTTGCAGCTCAGTCTAATGTGAGGCATTTTTTAATCTCAGGAAACACAGAGACGGAAAATCTAGCCGGAGCATTGCAAGATTCTCACTCTACAGGATTCATGGAAAACGTGTTAGAAGTCAAATGATGCAGATTTATGGCTGATGTGTGCCTCTTCTATTAGTATCTGTGACAGTTAGAACATGAACTCAGCACACCAGTTGTAGAGTTAAAGTAAAATTGAGATTTATTGCAGACTGTTGACAAAACCTGGATGCATTGGCTTGATGTCAATGGAAGCTTATCACTATTATTGGCTACAAAGCTACTCTCCACCGCACCTTTTTTCAAAGCATTAACTTTCTCTCATCTTCCCTAAATCAGCTCGCTCCCACAGATAATTATGTCTTATTTGCTAAATGTACTCAATAATGTTGCATTGATGGAAAGGGAAATTACTTTAAAAAGAAGAGATATGTAGATGCAGAGGCTCAGAAAACCTATTGAGATGAGGGAGAAATTCCTGACAGTCTACAAACATCATTCATTGACCACAGTCTGGTTCAACTTGGACCTTCTTCATAAATTTAATTTTGGATCTTGTTAACCTTTTCCAGCATCCAATGCCCCAAAACAGACCTGGAAAATAAAAAAATATATATAAATATAATATATCCGTTAAGTAAATATCCGTTAAGAAGCTTTTTATCCACAAAAAGCAGTGTTTGGAGGTCTTGACTCTGACATCACATCCTTTATAGAAGACACTGCAGCTTCATTGTCAGTAAGTTTCATGTTTCATGTTTTATGTTTTTATTTATGCCAGTTCAGTAATGAAAAGGCATTTTGTAAATACTTGGCTTGTATTAGATCATTTTAATCAAATTTAGGTTCACTGTTTATATTTTACATGTTCCATTAGATCCATGTTTTTCCTTCTAAGATGAATCTGGTATTCTTGATGGCAAATCATATGTAAAAAAAAAAAACAAAGTAACACTTTTTTGGCAACAGCTCATGTCTGTTTTTATTTCAATTATCCAGTTTCTTAAAGAGTTTTTGCCTTCATAACATTTTCCGAGTATTGACTTGTAAAACTTGATTAGCATGGTAATAGCCTTTTTCTCCTTTCAGTTTGAAAAAATAATGTATTGGATAATAATAAATATGGAATAGGAGGGGTAGGATGAATGATGGATAGACAGGTTATCCATCAGCTGTCCCCTTAGGGGCGACTAATGGGGGATAAATTAAGCTGGAACTCAGTCTTTTATGTTAAGGTTTTTTTGCTTCTAGGTAATCTTCATCTTCTCACTTCCTAACTTTTGTATCAGGAACATTATCACACATAGATTCCATGATTTGACAAACAGTAGATCTCACTAATATTTGCCCAGAAACTCCACATCACTAATTCTTTAAGGATAAAGTCTTGTTAGGAGCGACCATTATTTTCCACTCACTCATATTTCTATACACCACAGTAGCTCATTACCAAGAACAATAACTTTTCTAAAAAAAAAATATGATTTGCACACGGCTTGGAGCAGGTGCAGCATTTATTATCAGAGTGATAATGATCTGAGTGAAGGAGACAAAGCCTGCAGATTGTGCACCTAAAGCTTAATGAGCTGCACAGCTACGTTCCATTTGCCCATGGTATATCAATATTTTTCTATTGTATGCAAAAATAAATATGGATTAAATTAGCCTGGACCCTTTTGCTCATTCATGTTTATACAAAATGTGTGTCACCTGAACATGCTGACCCTGTTTACAGTAACAGTAATCCTGTTGAGGCACTGAGGAGGGATTTATAGAGTCCTCCCTTTATATTCCTTTTTCCATGAGAAATACCTTGTTTGGTTCAGACGGACATGAGAACATCAGATAAAATGTCCAATCAAATGAATAAACGACATAAAAAGCAAAAAAGAAGCATGTAGGTGGAGAGTCTGAGTGTGTCTGACTCATCAGCAAAGCTCCTGTATCACAGGGATGTGCTCCACCAGTAGATTTGTGCAGATGACCACATGGATAAGCTGAAATTCCTTTTTTTCTTATTTATGACTTTAAAAATAAAAGTTCTTACTATTAAAATAGATTTATTTTATTCAAAATGTATTGTTAAATTTATTTTTTACTTGTGTCTTACTATGAACATAGATGGGTTTGAGTCTTTAAAATGCTGCATTTTGCGTGAGATTTATACATTTGTGAAAATATGGTGATATCATGTCAAATTATTTTATATTTGTGCGTTTAATCTGTTTATTGGCTTCTGTTGTGCAGGACAGCATCAACATCTTCATATGAAAGATCCCAATGTGCTGGATGGGACGTTAGTGTGTGTTTAATGTGTGTTTACATTCAAGTTTGAGAAAAACATACATTTTTATTTAACAGTTAAATGTTTTGTATTGAACCATTTGCTTCCACTGTTTGTAAATAATTTAATCCTTTTTTATTTGTATTACCTTTTACAAAAAACCAACTTTTACAGCATTGAGGTTTTAATTTATGTTGTAAGTATTTTAACTAAAGTATTTTACAGTAAAGTATTTTATTATAATAAAATACTTTTTGCTTCATGTCCTGTTACACTTTAACTGAGTAAACAGTTTTGTTCCTCTATGTTACATTTCTCTGTCTCTGTCAGTAAAAACAGAACAAGTACTATATCTCCTCCTTAGCCAGGACCATGGTGGGTTCACTTACCATATCTTATAACATGCCCTTGAACACAACACCAGTCGATGGCATGCAATCCCCCCCCTGTGAAAACTATGAGCCACATGATTATATTTTTTTCCTACAGCACTCTGTGCTCACAAGAGATTTCAAAAAGCATAGTATTAGTTTACAGCCCGACATCTTTAGATTCCTCAGTGAACTGTAAACTATCATCCTGTTGACCAGTATTTACAAAAAAAACAAGAAAAACACATTTAATATTGTTTTTGATCATTTGCAGTTTGGTTAGGTTCAGGCATAAAAATATCTTAGTGGGGTTTGGGGAAAGATTTCAGTTGCCTAAATGACATAATTATGAATTTTTCTGGTTAGATGGTTGAAATGTTGTTTTATGAATTCAGGAAATTGACTTTAGAGAAACAAGACATGTTATTATTATGTGGGTTGGTCAAATTTATTGCACCTATATAACCCCTCATGGATGGATATTGATCCATACTGTTTCTGAGACATGTTGCATCACTTTATGGCAGAAACTTCACTCATAATGTTGTTGTTTACCACA
>JBAMIG010000005.1:3999977-4014462 GCA_037177335.1 Kiunga ballochi
TGCCTAAGCGTGTTTCCTGCCATCAAGGTTCCCAATGTTGATCTGCTTTCACACACACACACACACACACACACACAAACACAAACACACACACACGCACAATTATACCAAAGACACTCTGCAATGGAAAACATGATCAATAAACACAAAGTAAACACAGCAGGTTAGTCCTTACTGTCAAGTTCTCTTTGTGTGTGTGTGTGTGTGTGTGTGTGTGTGTGTGTGTGTGTGTGTGGATATGGATATAATAGGCCTAAAGTTGTGGGTCAATCGTGACTGCCAAAAGACACACACACACACACACAAAAGAAGTGTAGGAGACGGGGTGTGGAGAGGTGCTCTGATTTACTGAGCTGTCAAAGAGACTGGGAAGAATTCAGAAAGGAAAGATATGTTGGTTCATTATACACACACACACACACACACAAATTAAAACACACACACAGTAGCCGTAGTAGCAGTTTGTTCTTCATATTGAACAGACCCAATGCTCAATTTCCCTTTGAAGATAAAAGGTGTGTGTGCTGCTCTGACTTTATGAGCAGGTGTGTTTCCTTGATCGTGGCAGGAGGGCACTGCAGGGCACCTGAAGCCCCCTGCAATGTGTGTTTTTATTAACACCCACACACAGTCTTCATTTACTGTAAGTAGTAGATCTACTATATGAGGAAGCAGAAATACAAGAACTGTCAACTTCAACCAAAGGACGATGAAGTTGACAGCAGGGTAACCAGTTTAACCAGTCCGTTTCTCATTCCTGAGTGTGTGTGCGACGCCCCAGAAGTTAATTGTACAACTCGGCTCTTCAAAGAATAATAAACTCTCCCTTTAATTATGCTGTAAGAAGATCTTTTTCTTTGCTTTCTATACCACTGTCGACTCGTGCACGCTCTGCTGCGTCACACCTTCACTATCCAATAAAAAAAAAAACATTTAAGCATGAAAAATGGTCTTAAACCTTCTGGATCAGAGGTGCTTTTAAAGACAGAGATATGATTAGGTATTGACTCGGCTCAGTATAAGAAACTTATCACATCAGCTGATATTTTTACAGAAATAAAAGGCTAAACACAAATGCAGCTTTGATCCTTGAAGACTCTAGGCCCATCCAGTTCCTGGCACAGTAATCCAACTTAGAAATTTGACCAAGTCCTTATGACTCCATGTCTTATAAGTTGAGCTGGGTTCACAGCTTTGCACAGGAGGGGAGCTGCAATCAGGTAGCTTCTGTTAGATGACCATAACGGTGCATGCACTGTGTTTGCAGGTGGATTTACAAAGTGTCTGCTGCTGGAAAAAACAGCTGATTAGTGAGCTTTTCTTCTACCTCCTAAACGCTCCATCTACTGTCAACATAAAAACTGGGAGCAGAAGAAGAAGAAGCCCACACTGACTGACAGGGACAAATCGCAGCTGTCTTCTGCATGATTGTTCAAGCTACCCAAATATGCTTTTTAATTTAAATGTATATGAAAATCTAAAGTCTGTCCTTTATTTTATGTTACTACTTCTATAAGCGTGTAAAATGCTTAATATTATGCAAAACACTGGCCTTGTCAAGCTGGCGAAAAGGCTTTGTTCTGAGAGCAAGGTGTCAGTGCAGTGAGGAGAGAGAAAACTGAAGTTAACAAGGCATTTTTTTCTGCACTCAAACCCAGCAGCCTACACACGGTGGCTTTTTCCAGCTTCCAGCTGTCACTGAGGAAAGAAAAATGCCAACAAGGGGAACGACCTGACTGCAGCACTAATGTGAGGAGGTTAATGTGTCTCCACCTTTGAAATCAAAATCTGGAACAAGAACAAGCTGTTAGGAACGCATTAAATTGGATTTTGGACCTCAGCAGAAACAATCAGACCTGCAGCAAATGAGCCAAAGGCTGAAAAGGTGTGGTGTGATGGAGTGTGTGTTTGTTTGTGTGTGTGTTTGTTTGTGTGTGCTTCAAACAGGAAGGGGTTCAAGGAAGTGTACTATTCTACTCACGGGAGACAAGAGATCTGTGTGTGTGTGTGTGTGTGTGTGTGCTTTTTCCTTCCTCCCCCTCTAACACTCTTTGCTCTACTGCTGACACAGGTTCTGCACAAAGAGCAGCAAACGCCATTAAACCTACGACGACCAGCGATATAAACAAATAGAATCCAGAAATAAAGCAATACTGAATGAATTCGACACTAAATAATTCAAAGTTTCGTAACAGATTTAGTTTTAACAAAGAAATGTTATGAATGGAGGTGGATGTGCCTTCACACACACTCTGTCGGTGACCTGACAGATGGATTGATGGCTCAATCTACTTGATGACTTTTTCGCTTCCAGATTTCCAATCTGTCTGAGTAAACCGCCACTAACTCTCAGAGGATCAGGTCGTTTTGAGCATGTGTGTGTGTGTGTGTGTGTGTAGGAGATATCTCGCAGAGGTTCACAGGTTAAGTGGATGCAGCATCTCAACTTGAACAAGGTGACTCTGTGTGACCTCTCACCTCGCATCAAACCTTGTTTGTGTTTTTGTTGAGTGAGTGAGACCAGATCAGATCAGATGCCTCTCATGCAGTTACTGATCTCACAGTCTTTCTGATGCATTTAAATGGTAATTTCACTCGGTTTTCTGTTGCTCTTCATCCTTTTTTTTTTTTTTTTTTACAGGATCATTCCATCAAAAAGTGCCCATGTGTCAATCAATTTATTGCAAGTCACTTCTTAAATTCCTCTTTTTTATTTGATGACCAGTACCATCAGTACTACTGGCATGTATGACTGATGATGCTTATAGGTTGGAGCTAAAGAAGAACAGATGTGATTAATAGTTTGAAACTTTTAAGTAGGAAAAAACTTAATAAAAGCAACATAAGCACATTGTCCTTATCTAAATGTGGAGAAGTGCTCACCGGGCGTTATATTGGGTTTCAGCTCGCCTCCTATCAGATTGGAATTTCATGCTACAGAGAGCTGGAAAAGCTGGAGATGAGCAGGGAAAGCGGGTCTGAATCCCAATGAGTCGATGATGTATCCTTCAGCTGTTCGCTGCATTTTAAAAATGCTCTGGCGTTTATTCACAAAAAAGGCAAATATACACTCTGAAAATGCTTAAATTATATTTTTAAAAAAAACTTTAATTTCACCTCTAAGAGGAACTTTATTACATTGAGACAGAGGGAGTGGGAACATGGCAAGTAGGATGAATGAATGAATGAATGAATCAACCTACAACATCCACCCACAAAGCATTGACCTAAAAAATATCTTGCATTTCAGACTGTTTGCTGTCGTCAAAGTGAGCAGGAGCTGATCGGCAATGTGAAGACACACTAAAAAACCTCAGAGTAATCCAGAACAGTCAACCCACTTAGTTATTATGTGTGAAAAGAACCCAGAGTGTGTGTGTGTGTGTGGCCTTTGACATCAGACTCCGTTTTACTTCGTAAGACTCCAGCCACAGAAGTTACTGTGTGGGCAGACCATTGACAAACAATACGAAGTCGTGTAAGAACAGCAACGTGCGTGCGCGCTGCTAATATAATTCCCCATATTAGAGGCAACGTCTGGCTTCATAAAGAGAGCATTATGAGTCAAAGCGTATGGGAAGCTAATGAACTTTGCTGCTGAATGTAAGAAGGAGTAAAGGAGGATTTCCTGTAGGTGGCCTGCAACAGCTGAGAATTTCCTCCTCTGATCCTTCGTTCATTCTCTACCTCTTTTCCTCCTCTTCGTGCTTAACTCCTTTGAGATTTCAGGTGGATCTTAATGCTTATTTTTCTGAAAGGAATAGTTCTTATTTTAAATATTTCTTCTGCAATTTTGACTCTTACAAAGCCTTAAACCTGCCGACACCTGTTGTGTGGCTTGTTTTGTCTTAAGCTTTGCCTAAAGTTACGTTTATTGTGAGAGACGCAAAAGGATTTGAAAAGGACAAGAGGAAAAATAAAAGCAAAGCTGCAGGAAAGACAACAAAACAAAAGGCAGCAACAAAAAGGTCTGAATGCTTATGCGTCAGATATGTAGCTTGAGGTATTTGGGATGAAGCGAGGGAGTTATGTAGAAAGGAAGGCAGGTTTTACAAATGCTTTTGTTTATGCACTCAGACTATGGTCAAGCGAGGGTTTATAAGACAAAGCGGAAAGAAGCGCTAAAAGCCATCTTTCCATTCCCATGGTACCGCTCAACTCCGCCACACCCGATCAGCTACACTCTGAGAAAGGAGAGAACCAATGGGCTGCAAAAGAATGACAGAGATGGAGACAATGGGATGCAGGGATGACAAAAAAACTTTGTAAAACCACATTATATTCTCCAGAGGTGACAACAATGCAGCCTCAACCCAAACACATGAATGGATATGAAGCCCTTTACAGACAAACTGCTGGGTTCTTCCAGATCTAATCCCCTGATAATGGAAACATTAGACACAAACTGTGTTTGTCAGAAACTACACTATCCCACCAAACAAGAGACACACAAATATACCTTTCCTTCCACATAAACATCAGCAGTATCAGTGATTCTCCATGGACACGAGGTGCCCCTCACCTGACATGGGTTCAGCTCCAACCACACCCCCACAATGGATTATGCAGGTATAGACAGTAGATGGGTTGGGCTCTCATTAACTAAAATTCATGTTATTCACAACAGTGGTTTCACTGATCCATCTTACCAGTGTTACCACTTTCACCCTCTGTCCGCCAACTCTTCTGCTTTTTGGATCAGTAGTTCTTTCTCACCTTTACAGTTCTCAGTATAAAAGTATTAGAACAGTATTTTTATTTTGATGGTGTGTTTGTGTCTAATTGGACCCAGTAAATCCAGTAAACCAATGGAATGATTGTAACAGCGATCATTTCAGGTTTTGTTATTTTCATTCATCCCACAAGTGCTCGGATTATGATGGTGGTTTTTGAGGTCCACATTTAATTAACACTTTTGTTCAACCACATATCAAGATGAGGTTTTAAAGAATGGAGAAGCGCAGCATCTGAAGGAAGGAAAGGGGGTGTGGGAGGGTAGTTTAAGCTAGCGCTGAAATCTTTTCCAACTTGATGGCCCCAAACAGTTGGCAATGACTGTTATCACAGTACTAGGAATCAGATGCTTCCTTGTTTTCCTTCAGTGTGCAGCAGAGCGATCATCTTGCATGTGAAATTCTTAAGAATCCCACAGTAGACTGCTTTTAATGACAGCACCCCTGCACCTTCCCACAACACACACACAACAGCATGCAATGAGAAGATGGCTCAACTTGCAGTTTTACAAAGAAACCATCAGCAGCCAAGTTGGAGCTGAAGCAATAAAAAAAACACAAGCGGGGCGATAAATCTTCGATTACCAAAGGCTACTGCAAAGAGAAAATGTTTGAATGGAGATTCTGCTAAGCTGCTGTTGACTGCAAACAAGGATAAAGTATAGTTTTGGTGGGGCATGCAGGTGGTAAAATGGATGGACACTGGGTGGCCTCACCATCGACACACTGCCTGAGCGTCATACCAGGACAGTTTCTATCTAGCTGAGACAAAAGAACTCGTTTTTCTTTGTCTTAGGGTAAACGGGCCTTGATGCATCAAGTGGCTTCAGGGGTGGGCAGCAGACCCCACTCCATGTTGGGCAACACCCTAACAAATTCAATTGAGAAGCATTTAAACTGGTTCTAAACCATTGAAACTGGTTGAAACTAGTCCAGCTCTAGTCAATGGACATATAGTCACATTGATGACGCTGTTCAGGCATAAGGGCATTAAATGCATTACGCACACTATAAAAACCATACAGACAAAAAATGTTCTTCTGGGGTCAGAAGATCTAAAGTGCAACTCTTAATGGTGAGATGTTTCTTACATGTTATTCTAACAAGCAAAACACACGCACATCACCTGACCAGTTCTGCCCTCATAGGTAGGCTTTCTTTAGTCATCATAGCACTTGAGCAAACAAAGGAGCATGCACAGACACACATCCTGTCACTTGCTTAAAGATTAGCATTTATATTTAGCATGAAACGTCATGAAACACATTTCTTTATCCACTGCTTTATACCGTGTAAATTACAAACGCTGCTTACGACACAGGCTTCCTGTTTCTCTCACATCCAGTGCCTCCCATTCACTCAAACTGTATTTGTATCATAATGATGCAGAGGAGCTGATTTAAGAACACTTCATTCATTCAGCAAATGATCCTGAAATGACCGTAAAGCAAGTGTCATGTGAGAACCTGGAGGTGGATGATCACAGATGTGATGACCTGAAAGAGTTAATGCACAATGCGCTCTGCTGATGCTGTATCAGCGGGACAAAGCCCATTAACGCGGTCAGGTGACCCGGGTGCAGACTCATGGTCGATGGACAGTGACGCAACCTCTAAATCTGTTCCTCCTCACTGGATCTTGTTGTAAACACGGTCAGGCCGAGAGTAAACAATCAGGAACCAAACACTTGGGGCATTAATAAATAGTTGCACAGAGTTATTACCTGCAAAGTATTCTACTCAAAATACAAAATATAACCAGAAAAATGCTTCAACTCGACCTACAAAGGTAGAGAAAACAGCTGTGTTACTATGTGTGAGGTGAGAGATGTCTCCTCTCATTATTTTGTCGTCCAATTTTACTCTCAGCTGTGTTGTAAAGACCAGGGGAGCTGGAAAGTCCATGACCCTGAGGGTCAGCTGCACAAAGAGGGAGCTTGTTAAAGAGCTGGCCTTGTCTTCTGTTCACACTGACATGTACCCATAAAACATCTGTCCGGTTTGTCTTCATCCACTGTGAACCTTCAAATGTCAGGGCATAACTTGTAGTGCATATATAGCTGGGGATGCTGCACTGCTACGTTATGGAGAAATAAGTTCCCTGATCTTTTTCTGTTAGACTGACCCTGAGTATGCAGAATCACACCCAACTGACTGAGTCACTGATCCTGTGCTGCATCAGGCCAAATGATAAGAGCTAAGTCTCCATGCATCTGTCCAGTCTGATGAAACACTTTTAGCTGAACTATCCCTTTAAATCTTACAGCTGGTACGTGTCTACAGTTTGTGCATTTGTTAGTATTGAGAGAAACAAATCTGGTACATGCTTGTTTAGCCACCAAAGTCACCAAGCAACAATAAGGGCTGGATGCATCCTTTGGCTGCGCGCACTGAGCGCGGAGCAGAAACTGGCTGCACATTTAACTTAAACCTGGTGCAAAACTCTGTTAAGCGTTGTATAAACTTATTATGCATCATTCCGGGACAAATCTGTCAGCTCGGCCTACGATTAACAGCACGAAAGAAGATGCAAACTCAATAAAAAAGTTGCAGTAGTCGCCCCATCTTTGCGCGGTTTTTACGTGCGCTGTTGCCATGGCGGAACCCATGCACCTTTTTACATAAGATGTAAATGCAAACAACCTTTGCACGCATCAAATCTGCGTGGAAAAGCAACATCCCTAAACTTGCCACGTTAACTTTTTGTTTCCATCTTTTAGTTTTTCTTACTCACCTCCAGATCCGCGCAGCGTCGCAGCCCAGGAGCCTCCAGAGAGCAGACAGCCCAGCGGGACTAAAAGCAACATCACACCGACGACAGCCATCCTGGATTCACAGGAGATCGGATTTCAACCACCAAAGTCCTGCACTCGTGGTTTCAGCTGCTACGCATCCTGATCCTGGTTAGTTTGCAGGTCCATCTGAGTTAAATGTGCTGTGAAAGTCGGCCCAGTGCAGGGATGAATACAGTGACGCGATGATATCAACAGAAATAGGCGCGTCCTGTTCAGTTGTTCTGCCACAGGTTATAGTTTTCCGGTAGGTGCCATCTGCACAAAGCGCACTGAAGTGTGAGCATCCGCTCAGCGCAAATGTGAGGATTTCATTCTTCACTAAACACGTTTTATCGCGAGAAACAGGGCATGCATTGCAGTTCTATTTCAAATCTATTCCTCCCCAAAGTAACCCAAAGTACCATGCCCTACTACTGGAATAATTTCGAGCGTCCCGGGCTGTAGCCTAATAATAATACGCCGTGGAGCTGCGCTCCTTCCCGGTCAGTACCAAGCTGTCGCCTCGCGAGCCTGTCCCGCTGCAAGAACCCTTCACTCTTCTTCCTCTTAAAACCACCGGTGAGAATTCAAGCCAGAAAATTGCGTTTGGTCTGTTTTGGTCTCCAAAGTGTGGCGTGTCGCTTGAAGTAGCGCGCAGGAACGGAATCACAGTGATATGGAGGATTGTAGTTTGCTCTGATAGTAGATGCGCTCGCGCTGCTGAGAGGAAAGCTGAGTGTAGCCCCGCCCACTATGACGCGGTGCCACCACCCCGGCAGGTGCATGTGTGTCTCACACCTTAGAAACACCGGATTCCTTGGATTACACTGTTTTATTTGAGGGGCTGTGCTTCTGAATGAGTCATCTTATCAATGGGAATGGTTTGAAATGACAAATAGTCACGTGGTTTAAAAGATTATCACTAGCCTATTTTAAAAAAAGTTATATAGGCCTAAATAAATCTAGAATGTTTTTCTGTCCCAGTGTCCTAGTTTCTCCTTTCATAAAGTTAAATATATTTATATGTTTATTATAATTATAGAGTTATATATAATTAAACTACATGTCCTCAGACACGTGAAGCCAGTCCTATTAAATAATTCAAATAAAGGTATGATTTTATCTGAAATTACTGTTGGAGAAACAAAGTACAACTTTTTCTTATACATAGTTATTTGTATGAGTATTTTGGGAGCTAATTTCAATGACTTCTTGAGTGCACAGCTATTTGACACCTGTTAAAGCAGCACACCTGAACTTTGGCAGATTTTCTGAACAATTATAATGTCTGTCTTACATCCTGTCTCTTCTATGAGCTTTCCCTAGCTAGTAAAGTCCATCCAATGGTACCACTTGTTGCTTTCTCTGTCACTTTATTTTGCTCTTCCCGGTCTCCTAAGCGCGTGATTTTTTTTCTTTTTCATGAGAGGACTAAATCATGATTCTGTGTTATGTGACCATAATGTAAAATACAGAGAGTATGCTCCAGGGTGGAACATAAACTTGTAAAATGTTGTTTCTCAGCCTTGGTGTCTAAAAGTCAATGACAGCTACAAGACTGTGCACAATAAATGTCGGTCTGCCATCAAAACTAGTAAGTAAGCTCAAAGTTTTAATGCTGGAAATGTTAGGACTTCTTATAACTACAAAAAGTCAATAAATCCTGAGGTCAGAGGATGTAATCAACATGTTTTAAAATGTGTTTTTTTGTGTGTGGATTGTGCAGAAATGTGGCTCAAATATTACACATTTGATTTAACATATAATTCTGTAACCAACTATGCAAATAACTATTCTTTCAAAGTATATTTTGGTTGCATGTGTTTAATCTGAACTAAAATGCTAACTATTTGGAAATGAAGTAGAATCTTTACAATGTAGAATATGAAACATAAAATATGAAGTTAAAGATTTACAGATTTTTTTATATACATATAATAAAAAACAGACATTTAATTACAAATAGGTATTTAGAGTAGATAAAAACGAAAAACAATTAGGCCAAAGGCTGTCTCCACCAGTGCTTTAATCTGCTTTGATTAATTGTGGAGCAGCTATAAGCCCTCTTTCCCACTTCCTCCTATTTTCTCCCGAGAGCGACTCGGCTGGCAATCCTGACCAGCTGATTTCACGGGGTGGGAGAGCAGACATGCACCCCAACGTCAGGATAAAGGGAGGGGGTCACAGAGGAGTTTGGATTAAAGGATTTGACCGACGAAGGGGGCAAAGCAAGGGGAGGAGAGGGGTCAGAGGTGAGGCCACAGTGCTTAAGAAAAGCCAAAAGGAGCTAAGAGGCGAGAGGCGCCATCTCTTATGGAGCCTGATTAATTTCAAGCTGTGCGTGTCGCAGCTTTATGCTGCCGTTGACTTTTGAATGACAAACCATCACAATGAATGTCTTCATCAGTGACAGCCACAGCAGCCATCAGGGGCCATTTTCCAGAGAACCACACATAGCTTTTTGGCACAGCAAGTACATTTATCCCTGTCATTTTAGAGTTCAAATCCAAGCACCCATGGCCCAGTAGCTGTTTTGACCAACTAGAACCCATCTGGAGAAGTCTGTGAGCTTAGATGCTGCCCCCCTCTGGGCAGGTTGAGCGTAGACAAAAAGAGATGATGGTTATCTCGGCACTGGCAACAGATGGTGAACAAGCATTTCAGTGCAGGTGCACAGGTTTCTTCCAGATATAGTAAATTAAACGGGGAACCACAGACGCTCTCTGACTGATTGAAGCTTTCAAATCCCTGCGCAGCTTCAGTGTGACACACATTTACATAAAGTAGGGGGAACCATTCGGCATAAATTAACTGCAGGCACCAACCAAAGAGCGCCATGCCTGTTAAAGGATTGCTGTGGCTGCTTATCTGTCCCTACACATTAATATTCAGAACCTGATGTAAGGAGACTGCAATCCGTGACCCTGCACTCCTTTGGTTAATATGTGTGTTTGTGCGCATGGCTGTTTATGCATTGCCACTTGCCTCGAAGTGTGTGCTAGTATGTGAATGTGTGTCATCCAAGACAAGACACTGGCTGAGGCCAACGTTTTTTATGGGTATGCATGAGTGTGACTAATGGTGAGGAGCCATCGTTGGAAGCTGAAGGGATTGTTGTGGAAGCGAGGGGGGGTGACCGAAAAGCAAATCAGACTGAAAAATGAGATGGGAAGAGACAGTCTGGAGACCACCTCCTCCAGCAAATGCAATTATATGACTCTAGATTACTGAGGGAGCTGTTTCTTGATCAGCTTTGGGTCAGACAAACACACACATAGACACATATGTGACATTGACCTTGTCCTTGTACATTGAAACAGCAGCAGCATATCTGATACTGATTAACAGTCATTCTAAGAAATATATTTTTCATTAATATTAGTTGTGCAGTAGAATTTATTCAATAACTGCACTTACAGTGTGTCAGAGAGGAGGAAAACAGGCAGGAGACGTCAGCCCTGAAGGGCATTCAATATTCATGCACTCACATAAAAACACTCATTCACCTAAAAGCTTTCAATTTATTAGGTAAATCTCTGATCTCGTGATCACATGATTCTCTGTCTCCTTACCTCCATGTCTCCAACTCCTGCCCCACTGCTCACCTCCTGTGCTGCACCCATCTTTAAATGATTAATCAAGAAAAAGCACCAAATCAAAAGAATGACATGTGCATGTTTTACTCACAGTGTCTTTCTAAATAAGATTACAGGACAAGCATCAGGTCAATCGTTATCCCACATACTACAAGCAGCTTGTATCACAGCTGGATAATTGCCAGCTGGTTTACCCTTGTCCCTCACTTGTTTTGAGGAGGAAATGGAACAAATAGTCCCAAATTGCTCCCTCTAATCCCACAACAATGGTTTCTGCTGTTTTATTCAGGCCAGAGATGGAAAGGATTCAAGCAATGAGCACTGAGCACAGGTAATCCTGTTGAGTTGGACCAGCAGGCCAGTTAAAGCATTGATTAGTTTCATTCCACCTGTTTTTGGGCCTATTTTTGTGCAGTTTGTGTAGGATTGAAAACAATGTTTTACTACCATTATTAGTTTTATCCTGGTGCAGGTGCACACGTAAACGGTTACACGAACTCCAAATCTGTTGTTGCTCTAAATAAATGTCATTTTACTGCACTTCTGCTGTTGCAAATTTATGTTTGTAACATTATCAATGGATCAGATACATTTTAAATGAAAGCGGATTCAGTAACAGTCACACAAAATAGTGAAGACTGTGAAAAGCAAAACTATCATTGAATATCTTGTGACAGTGACATAAAATCATATTCTGTATCTAAAAGATGGAGCTGCCCAGTAAGAGCAATTGTGAAGCTCGATGGACGGTTGCTACCATCGCCATCTTGGCAGTGTCACAATTCCTGAGAGGTTCTGTGAGAGTGGGGGTGGATGTCTAAGTCCAGTCCATAAGAGCCACTGTTCTGCAGTTTTTAGATATTTACCTAGTCTCAGACGCTAAATTTAAAGGAGATATATCATGCTTTAAAATCCTTCCTCTTAACATGTAAATCATGAATTTACTGTCTGTATAAAGTAGAACTGCAATGCATTGGCCTGAATCCCTGCTTATTCTCGCTCCACACACCTAATAACCCTGTTCTAAGGTGCGTCTTCAGAACGACTTGTTTTGGTGCCGTCTCTTTAAATGTAAATTAGGCAGGTTAAGCCCCGCCCCCTTTCAAGTCACAGAAAGTTAAACTTTACCCTTTTCCACCATGTTTTTAGCTTAATAGCAGCGATACGCTGATCTCCCAGGAGAGAAACATTTTATTAGTAAGTTTACAATAAATGTCAACGTATCCAATTCACATAATTGGTTACCAGGAAGTCAGGAGAAAATACCAGTAATTCACCTAAGATGGAAATGAATCCCTCAACCAGTCGTTCCTTTTGGGGGTTTTTTTTGTCACACAATGTGACACAAACACAACATGTGTGACACATTCAGTAAAAAGGGAAGATAGAAGATGAGACCATTCACTGCTGCTACAGATGTTGAGATGTTGCAACATCGAACTGAGTAGAGAAAGCAAAGATTTTCTTCCTCTCATAATAAACAGTATGTACATGTTTTATGTGTTAGCAAACAGGTTTTATTTAGTGTTAAAGTAGCACATGTTTGTATATCTATTGTATTTTCTCTTCTTCTCTTCAGTTTCCAGCACTATTTGTTTAAAATGCTCAGGAAATGCTAATGCTAAGCATGTTGTTTTTTATGTACATCCTGGTATAATCTGGTCAAATTAAGCGGAAAAGGCTGTGGTGTGGCCATTTAGCTGAAACTGAATCACTGGCCTCCGTTATCAAAGAACAACGGGGTCCTTAAGGGAAAAAAAAAGCTGGAGGCGAGTTACATAAACTGAATCCCAATAAATCAAATCAGCTGATTCAATGATTTCATCTCGAGTTAGTCAGCACAGCTGTAATGGCAGCATTTGGTGTTTTGGAGCATTTTTGTAAATGTCACAATGACAAACACTGATTTTGTAACTGTTTAATATAACAACGTATTGTCATGACTGTTTCGTACTAATTCGTACGAAAAATTATGCACAACTTTTCGTAGTATTTGTTACGTATTTCAACGGGACTTTCCGTACCGGCAACCGCGTTACGTGAAAACGTAACTACGTACCGTAATTACATAACTACATCACGTGACTCTAGGTCACGTGACGTACCACAAGCAACGTGTTTTCATTTCAGCGAATTTCCTTGCAAGGTGCTACTATTGTTGACTTTGTGGAATGTACGGACATTTAAACATTTATTTATGAATCTATAAATAAATTTATTTATGTGTTCATTTATTTATGAGTAGCTCTTCTACAACACATCACTGCACGCTACGTAATCACGGTACGTAGTTACGTTTTCACGTAACGCGGTTGCCGGTACGGAAAGTCCCGTTGAAATACGTAACAAATACTACGAAAAGTTGTGCATAATTCTTCGTACGAATTATTACGAAACAGTCATGAGAATACGTTGAATATAATTAAGCATGGTGTCATAGCTAATACTCTCCAGGCTTTCTGATGGTCGGGTGAAGAGTTTTTCCATGTAGGTTGTGTTGATTCTATTTCAGTTCATTTTATTAAATTTACTTTTTACTAAATGATATAGTATTATTTATGAATTATTTAAGCATGAAACAAACCTCAGACTCTGCACTGGTGTTGTACTGACAAGCTTTGTTTCCATTGCAATTGATGTGAAGACTACTTTACATATTCCATGAGGCTTTAGATCATAGTCATTCTACAGTGCTTTGCTTCGGATTTGATTTTCTGATTTAATTTTTGCTTTCAAACATGCATATATTACAAATTACTGGGAAAAATCTTTTTTTGTGCAAAAAACATAAACAGTTGGAGAGTTTTGGGTATAAATAATGGCTAAATATTTGCCCAAACAAAGAAAAAGATCATGGAAACAACTAATGTAGCTTTCAAAAATGTACAAAATGATTAAAAACACATCTTACTGTTAATTTCCGTCACATGGAATACACTGCAACAGCCTGCATTGTCACTACCAGATCTCCTACAGTGTTTTCTAAAGCTGCTCCACCCAAAAATCCTGGAGAGTTTACACACATGTATCAGCTGTGAAAGAGACGTGTTAAACACAGTTACCCAGCAGCAGCTATCTTGTCTCAAACAAAGGTAAAATTTAATTAGTTGGTGCCTCTCTAACCTAATTCCTTGTATTTTGGTAGACAGATTCCACAGCAGATGGTGCCATCAATTATTGAGCCTGTGAAGATGACTCTGCCCTCAATCAGATTAAGGAGATTATTCCAACATCAACTCCCTTATGAACCAGTCTTTTAGATCAACATGCACACAGCCCCCAACACCACCCCTTTAACCCCATTTTCACTCTATCTATCTATCTATCTATCTATCTATCTACCTACCTACCTACCTACCTACCTACCTACCTACCTATCTATA
>JBAMIG010000005.1:4016034-4034526 GCA_037177335.1 Kiunga ballochi
TCAACAAGTGGAGACTGGGAATTGAACTTAGGACCTCATACATGCAAAGCACACACTCTACTGAGCTACATCACCTAATAGAGTAAACTCTGTGCCAATTATTTGTTCTGTGTTGTTTGATTTCTTTTTTCTTCACTGTGATTACTTCTAAGTGCTGGTTTGGGACAAAAACAGGGGCACATTTCTGCTACTATGACAGCAAAACAGTCTCACATCAAAATATCCAAATCATTAAAAAAAAGATCTACATCACAACCACCCATAATTGTGACTTCAGTTCAAGCATTTAAACTAAGGATTGTCAATACTTCACAACTTTGTGCATCTACAGGGACCCACATGTAGCCCATGGAAGGACCAGGTTCATTATTTCTTTATGATAAAACCTTAAACAATGGTCTGGTATGTGAACGAAAAGCTTTATTTACCAGTGACTGGGTTAAAGTTGTGGTCCTAATCAGCAATAGTTACGTTTCAAATACAGCAGTATATAATAGACTTGACTCAGCACTGGGAGAAAAACTGCAGTGGGAGATTTAAAGCCTTTACAGTAAACACCACCCCAGCTTTGATTTTGGCTGGGGTTGCATCTGTTAGCTCCATACTATGGTTCAATGTGAGCCTGAGTAGATGTGGAAAATTCACATTTTAGAGTTGCCTTGTTGATGGTATTCAAGGACTTTTTGTGTCAAAGCCCTTATTGTCTGAGAGAGAAGAAGGCTTTGGTTGTACTCAAACATGATAAATCTGTTTAGAGGCAACAGAGCCTGTAGTTATATTTTCACCAGAGCAGAATGCATTTTGTTTGGGCACCTTGTTTGAGACTATCACTTTAAAATCACTCCCTATAGTTTTGAGCATGGATAAAATTAGCCTGCTCCCTGCAGTAACACATTGCTTAAATAATCCAAATATACAGTAGAAAGTACAGGTATGAAGGCAACCGAGAGGTGCAGAGTACATCTTGAAAGCTGAATGTTGAGGCACAGTCCTCTCTGCTGTGCACACAATGAATGAAAGTTTACACTCTTGGCAAATCACCAACACGCAGCCAGATTTCAAAGCTGAACTTATTCTTCAAAAATTCCTAATATGCAGAAATATTTCTGCCTAAAAACTCTCCATTGAAGCGATTTTCCTTCAGAGAACAGGACTTTATCTCCCGAAACATCTGGTCAGTGTCATGTCAGCAGAATAAGGCAAGAGCAGCTATTTGCTGGAAGAACGGCACAAAGCAAGATCACATTGGCGTGATTACACAGCAGCCGGTGCTGAAAGGATGAGAGATGATGAGTATGTGGAAGGAAACCATTTATTTCTTTCAGCTGATTCATTGGCTGATTGCACAGATTATAAAGCAATACAGATCACTGCTGTAGGGATTCACTGCACAAATGTAGCTGGCTTATTTCTTTTCATGCTTTACTTTTTACAATGCAAAAGCAACAATTTTGTACACTGCAAGGAGGAAATGGCTAAAAGTAACGATAGAAATAAATGTGACAGATTTGAGAAGTAGGAGCTTGTTCTAAAGATTATAAGCCCCCATCCCCCTCAGTAGACTGGATGCCATGTTTGCAGACCTTAAATCAGTCGCATCTTCACCTCTTGCCTATCAGTGTCACCCATGCATCTCCTCCAATGAGAATCAATCAACCACTCTACCAAATCTTGACTTGAATGTCTGGCTTCAGCGTGAACGTCCAACCATCATAAACAGGTTGTAATGCTTGTTTGTAATGCAGCCTGTTTATACCACATGAAGTCCTCCCATTGACATGACCAATCCTTTACCCTTTATATCCTGACCCAAGAAAATTTTTTCCCTTTAAACAAAAATGTTTTCTTAAAAAATTAACTTTATAATGCTGTATTTATCATTAATTATCATGTGAAATGTCAAAATGACTGCAGTCTACCAGTGTTGCTGCTACTTAGTATGTATTATGGGGCAGAAACAGGTATCAGATTGTATACAACAGGGTTTTGCACAAAGTTTATTTTAAAAAAATTAGCAAAATGTCCCAGAATGAATGAAATATGTGCTATTATAATTTTAGAGTGACCCATAGGGGTAACCTATAAACTATTACTCCTTTACTATCAGTCATATTTAACTCAAGAGTCATTTTCAAGTACTTTCCCAAAAGTTTTCTTAAGGAGGGAAGATGGGGATGAAGGGTACAGTCATGAGCGACATTTTTCTTTAGCAAAAATATTGATACATCATTAGAAATTAAAACTACCCTATTGGAGCCAAAATATAAAATGGGTGGGACAAAAAATAATCATTTTCAACAACACTCAAATAAACCTAATAACATTTTGACACTCATAAACAAACGTTATGGTTATGGTTGTTATGGTAACAGGGGTTGGGTTTTCTCTCTTTCTTTACATAACATACAATAAAACATGGCTTCTCATTTCATTGCATTTTCTTTTTGTATATGTGTGTTTAAATTATTTATAACTTAGAAAACAGCTGAGCTTGATAGCAGGAGAAACCACTGAGAGGGTGGAATAAAAAGTACGGACGTAGACTCGTCTATTGTCTGCATAGATGGTTGGAAGGAGGAGAATCCACTTTAGTCTGTGGTGAGAAGGATTGATGCAGCTGCTCAAATGACGAGAGCTCCCTTAATGTTAAGATTTAGCACCTAAAAACTAAAAGAAGAACTAAAAGGATTGACAGGGGAGAGAGGGAGTGACAGGAGGGCGGGATAGAGGAGAAAGATAGCGGCATCTGTTCCTCCCAAGCATCTGCTGACTGATTACAGAGACAGGAGGGGAAACCAAGAAGCAAAGGGAGATTTTTTAGGTAGCTTGAATGTGAGCAGAGAAAATAAATCATACGTCCTTTAAATACTGTATGAGAGCAGAAGATGTATTATTAAACATGAAGTCCTTTTAAGAATTAGGGTGCATCTCTCACGAGGAGCCGTGTTCTCTCACCTCGGCCAACCTTTCTTCTCACGTTGAACGTCTGCACACGTAGAAAGAGAAGGAGAACAAGCGAAGAGTGAACAAAAAGCAATTATCAAATACCCATCAGAAATATGATTGCTGAACTGATGACGATTTGTGTGTTGAAGAGGAAGAGTTGCACACAGTCTCTGTGAAACAAAATAACCAAAGTTTAACTTACAGAAATTATTTTCCCTCTTTCTGACTTACAGCAAGAATCTGTTTCCATCAGTGATATTTGCTTGATTTGATTGTTGGACTTTTCAGCCCAGACTGACAGAGACAAGCAGATGGCACATCCTGTCACCTGCCAAGTACGTTACGAGAGCCTACCCTCTTCCAGAACTTTCCGAAGACGACTCACCAGATGGTTCTTCCTAACAAACCATCTGTTGTGCGCGGTTAGGTCGAAATAGATACAGATAATGTTAACCTAATTTCAAAAGGTAAATCTCTCCCCTCTGCAGGAAGTTTCACCTTATTATCTGGGAACACCATCACTTCTCCAAAGAGACACAAACATGTTAACCTCCTCAAACGATCAACTACTGCTGTTTTATAGTGTGTCTGGACTGCTAGCTAAACTCGCAGCAGAGCTTCTTTTGAAAAGATGTACATTTATCCCAACCTGTTGTATCACATACCGCTGTTTTTTCCTCTCTATTTCACAGAATGTCGTGTTATATCTCTTTTAAGTGCAGCTGAGTGGATGATGTTGTCATGGCAACCTGAGATTTCCACCCTGAAAGACAACTTTTAGTAACTGCTGGTGTTTGTATTATAATAATCTGAAGTGTGTTGTGGTCACAGTTTATCTGAGAACAGTACCCAGACACGGCTGAAGAAATTCTGTTTTTGTTTATTTATTTACCGCATAAAGGTAGTTTGTTTAGATTTAACTTGACAGGCGTCTTGGCTGGTGTTACCCCTGAGGGGGGAAATCAGGGACCGCTGATCTGCTCTGCTAGAACTGTCAAGAAAACAAGCTGAAAAATCACCAGTAAATGTCAAAATGTATTGCATCAGGTAACCAGTCGCTCAGTCCTCCTAACACCTTCATCATATTGTTTTCTCATCTCGTCCTGAAATACAGATTGAGATAAACAGGATTATCTATGAAGGCAGTGATGCTTTCAGAACATTTGGGCTGCAGTGTGTAAAATGAGTTTGTTTTGTAGAATATTTAGTTTAATGGAGTCTTTGCGGTCAGACATAGTGACATTGACCGACTATGACTGGCTGCTTTTCTAAATGTAAAATTCAAGATTGTAAATCATTGATTTGTTTCTCCGAGCAGCCGTGTTACCAGATCGGCTGTGATGGGATTCAGCCTCCCTTCATACCAACAGGATCCAGTTTTTCCTGTTCTTATTGTACTTTGTAACTAAAGTGTGTAAATTCTTTCTCTAATTTTGCTTTTCTCTGACGTTAAAGGTGAACCCCATCTTGAAATGGACTTATCTGCAGTTATGTGCAGTGATTTTAAATGCTCTGACATTAAAAATATACAGTAACTATTTAAGCAATATCTATTTAAACTAAGCAACTCTGCTCTAATAGCTGTTAGCTTAATTTTCCCTAAATAATAAACCTTGATTCTCCAAACTGAATGTGTTAATAACGTGCTACTAATAATGAGGCATCCACACACACAACACTGTATATTAGAAAAGGTCATTTTATGTATGAGAAGCATCCTGCTGCAGCATGCATTCACTTTATAAGGTTAAAGTTTATCCATTTAAGTGCCCGTTTAGCAAACTCTTTACTGCTTATTTGCATTTTGATGGCAGTCAATCTCCCCCTCACCTGTCTCGTATTTCCCTCCATACCCTCATTGCTTCCTGGGTTTTTTTTTCAAGCAATCTCAAGCTTCTCCTTTAAGCTCCTTCAAGTCCCTGAAGACAGGCAAGCAGGAGAACACAGCTTTGGGGGATGGGGTGAAGGTGGTGCTGATGGGGGATGGAGCAAAAAGGGTGTGAAAAGCACTGTCCCTAGAATGTCAACAACCACACATGTGCACATTAATCTACATACACATACGCTTGGGACATCAGCACTACCATCACCATGCCCACTGGCACACACCTTCATGCAAATGCTGCCAGCCTTTCCACACAAACCCCCCTCTGAGCCCCCGCCATGGTTTAATTGGTGTAATTATATTTGCATAAGGCTGTTCTGTTTCAGCTAACACAGAACCCTGACGTGTTTAAATAGGCAGGATAATTGAATTTGGTTCCCCCGCTAGTGCCCTGAAGGGTCTATCTGTGTATATTGCAGAGGGTCTCATGCTTTATGTTTCCTTGAACAAATAAGAGGACAAGTGCTGCCAGCTAATCTGTAAATTATAGACTTCAAAAGGTTAATTTACTTGATGGAGTCTCATTTTATAGCCTATTAAGAGAAACAACCTATAAGACATTTAAAATTAAATTAATGCTAAATTAGCATCATAACAAAGTTGTTGCTTATTGCATTTATCTACATCTTTACTCAATGCAAATGTTAATTAAAGAGAGAAAATATAACAAGAAAGAGGCTTGAATTGGAAATCAACCAAACATTTAATAATAGTTTTCTCTTCCAAATTAACAATGAGTTAAAGCTTCATCAGGACTGAATAAATCTCTGCTCCTTGTTCAGAATGACCGACAAGAAGGGCAAAATAATTATCACCCAAACAATGTGGCTGAAAATGCTGATTAAAGCGGTTTCAAGCTACATTTGTTTGTTTTCTGCACAGCTGGAGGAATAGCCAATTACTGTTCATTTCTCATTTTTAGCAAACAAAAATCCCATAACCTTCCATATAAACTGAAGGGATTTTCTTATTTCTGAGTTTAGTTAAAACCTTTAAAAACAATCTTGGATCAAAATGTGCATAAAGCATAAAACATGTGCAAAGTAGCTTAACTTGTTTAGCTATTTTCTGTTTAATGTTGGTATACATATATAAAGGAAAATTTAGCTTTTTTTGCAAGTTTAATTAAAATCTTGATGTTGTTTCTGTTGATTAAAATCAAATGTGCATGACTGTTTGATGTAAAACAAGAACATGAAGGGAAATGCTGCTGGAAAAGGCTGTAGCATATCGGCTAATGAGTATAAATACAGTACAAGCGGATATAGGTATGAAAAGTATGTATGTCTAATCAAAAGGCTTATTTTTAAGTCTTGCTGTTTTATCTTTACCAGCAATTTGAGACTAAAAATAATTAAATGAAAACTCATTTCTTGTGTTTTGTGTCTATAACATCTTTCTTACTGTGACCTTGTAATTCCACATGTTAATAGAAATCTTTTACTTGGTCACTTAAAGCTCCAGCTAAAGGTGAAGCAAGGGCTGGATGGCACGGCAGGGCTCCTGATCAAAAATCAACACAAGAATTTGATGGCTTTTGATCTAATTTGAAAGGTAAAATGAGCAGAACGTGTAAAACTTTTCAGCTTGGACACATCATAAATATAACAATCTGTATCAAGACATGGGACATGGGACATGGGGGGTTAAGTATTACTATTGAGATGCATATGGCGGATTCTGCACTGGGACTGATCTAGAACAGCTGATTGTCCTGAGAAGAATACTGCACAAGCTGCTGAAGGACAATCCTTCACAGCCGCCAGTATTAGTAAAAAGGGAAAGCTTCTACAGCACAGAAAGACACGAGGGACAATTCCGTCAACAGTTATTAGCCTCTGGAATTAGGAATGAAGATTATTTATGATTTAAAAAAAGAAAAAAAAAATACTACAACCTAATAGTTTCCCGTCAGGAATGAAGGTATTTTTCCATTTCGTTTCATTTGGCTGCATCCTCAGGTGCACCTTGCTGAAGCAACCAAGTGGAGCAATTAATCTAAGTGAAGCTTTTAAAACATATTGACGCCTTTAACCTGCACTCATCGGGTTTTTGCTTTTTGTCCTCTGCTAATGTTACATTCTGGTGTTTATTATATCATTTACAGAATAAAATATTAAAGATTTTATCAGTTTATTCTTTGACCATCTGAAGGACTTCGATCATCTTCTTTTTTTCCAATGCCTGCTGCTTACAATGCTCTGCTACTTGTTTTACCATTTTTCTTTCCCTCTTGGTTAACCATTTCCCTCCCCCATCTCCTCTTTTCTTTCATTTATGAACTCACTTCACCTACGCTATCCATCCCTCCCCTCTCCCCTACTCCTTCACCTCCTCCCCCTCATTTTAACGCCGAACACAGAACAGACCCTCTCCTAAAAATGAAGTCTAATTTTCCTTCTCTCCTTCCCCCTCTCTTTTTCTCACTCATCCCTCTCTCTCTCTCTCTCTCTGTGGAAAAGGGTCTCTATATCTTTTGTTCATCCACCCGCTCATGTGGCCTCCTCCGGTTGTCATGGCAACCGGGTGTACACATACTGTACTGTTGCTCCAGGAGAAAGATGGAGACAGAGAAGAGAATGGGATGCAGAGTGAGGAGAGGAAGTCAGGTGAGGAAATAATACAAAACAGGAAGGACAAATATTGTAAGAAAATGTGGTGGAAGATGAGAGAAGTGAGATAAAATAAAAGATAAAATAATCCTGATCCTTTAACAACTGAAGCACAAATCTGTAGATGTGTCATGTCTGGTAGTCTCAGAGTTTTCCCAATTTCTAAGTAGTTCATTTTTAGAGGCATGACTGAGTTTTTCACTGGCAAAATGACATGTGCAGCCAATTTCTATTCAAAGGCTGAATGTGCCGTCCAGTGCTGCAAAATGAACAGAAACAGAAGCCGGGAACATTTAGGAAAAATAGAAATGTGCAAACAAAATGTGGAGAAATCCTTTATTTCTCTCATAAAGACTCAAATATTTTAAAGGTCTCAAAATTTTCCAAAAGAACATTTTGCATTAACTTGTGCTAACATTGCTTATCTAAAAGTGCATGAGTGTGGGTTCATATTCTGCTTCATGATGCCTTGTGTTATTTGTTCTTCTTTCTTATTAAAACAAAAAACATAGAAGGGAACAGAACAGGGAATGAGTAAGTCTGGGATTAAAGAGTCAAGGGTCAATAAATAAACTGATGGATGATTAAATATACAAAGAGAACCCATAAATGCTAACATCCTTGTCCTGACAGCATCTTCCTCCACCCAGTCGTCTGTGTTTGCTGCATTTGAAGCCCTGTAGGAATCCAAACCCTGCAGACAAGCTGCCATCTGCCTTCCTGGCTCCAGTCCAGTGCTGCTCAGTAGAACCAAGATGGCGCCCGGTCAAACACGTTCAGTAAAATCAGTCAAACAAGACATGTTTTATCACATAACACAGCGTACAGACAGGAAGGAGCTGGTTTAGGGAACAGAAAAAAACGTATCCAAAGCTGGTTGTATGTAAAGGCAGCAGTTCCTAAAGCACAGAACTGTTAAAGGTGGAAACAATAACACATGTTATCAAGAAACAAATGGGAAAAGATGTAATTTATTATTTTCTAATGTTGAAAACAATGCATACATTCTGTCTCTGATGTTGCATCACAAACTCTTCTTAATTAGCTACATTAAATACAACTGATTCCATTACAGCGAATGACAACTATAAAGTCATAGGATTAACCTTGTGAGGATCCAATGAAGCTTAACGTTAACTGGGAAAATGCCAAGTCTGGACTGGAAATGCACAAACGCAGAGCCAGGATGAATAGACTCAGTGAAGATGCAGGCTGGCTTATTACCATTGTAAATATGCCTATAAAATATGTGCAATGTGTGTTTCCTCTGCAGAAAACTTCCACAACCAAGGGCATGAAATGCACAGTAACACTACATGACATTTCTGTGGTGTTACAGGACGAGCGAGCAAACATTGACTGGTTTGTGGAGCCGGTGTCACGGCTGGTGACCTGCTTGCATGCAGACTGATTGGCTGAGCTGGAAGCTGATAAAGGCAAAACGACACTGAAAGAATGGATAGTGGGAGAGAGAGACGCTATCAGTATCACAGGGATTAACCATGCCAAATGCACATGCATACATGAGCATCCAGAAGGATGTTCTGAAGGATCAAGACCTGACATTGCTCTCGAGAAAATGCAGACTTCCTGGCATCGCTCCAGCTCTCAACACAAATACACAGTCTGGCAAATCTCCATTATAATCATCTTTACCCTCTCTCTCTTTTCCATAACAATATCCACATGCTGTAAGGACACTGTCTCTCTAAATAAGCTATTTAAACTAAATAAATAAATAAAATATATGAATAAATATTTAAACTCTAAATATTAAACGGGATATGCTGTATTTTGAAAACACATATTAGGTCAAGTTTACTGATTATAATATATAAAATGTTTGAATAAATATGGGAAAAGGTGCATTACTGGATGAAAATAGATAAAATATGACATCTTTGTTCAACTGCAAAAACAGGAAAGAGCAGCTGAGCAAGTATGAGAACCAGTGTTTCTAAAACCCATTGAAGAGCTCAGGGTGATGAAGGAAACTGGAATAAATCCAAGCTGAAGAAGTTGAACTGGAGGAAGATGAAATTAAAAGCAAAAAAAAAGGTGAGGAGAAGTATTTCTAGAGGTATTAAACTTTGATTTGATTATCTGATAAAACTGATAATACTGTATTTTTAATATAATTGTGAGTTAAACTGGTTTAAACTGGAGGAATTATGTATTCACCTAATAAAAATTGTCAGTTTCCCTTTAGCGAAGCATGCCTTTCACTTTAACTGGGACTATAAGTTATTGAATCACCATCACACTCTTTTAATAACATAATCCCATTAGCTAAACTGATTTTAGACCATAGGAAATGATAGACGTACAGGTATTTCTCTGGCAGAGGGTGGAGAAGATGTAGTTTTAGTCCTTTTGGCTTTGGCTTAACATAACAGACATGGTGACTGCAGCCATTTTACCAAATAGTACCATTTCAGATTAGCTGCAGTATCTCACATTGTGGTTTTAAAATCTAAAAACTGCAATGAAATTAATCCATTTGGTTTATTTTGAAGCTCAGGATGGCTGTCAGCAGGTAACAGTTCCAGTAAAGCTCCCACTAAGCCTCAGTTTTGGGCTGGGGCCCGTTCCCCGTCCCCTCTGACTGTGGGCGGCTCTGGCTGGGACCTCCCTTTGCCGCCTCCTGGACGTATGCTGGGTTTGCCGCTGGGGTGAAGTGGCTGGGGTCCTTGTTCGGGGCTGACGGCCATTTGCCCTGGTCTCAGGGGTCCTGACCTGCCTCTGACCTTTGGGTAGAGGGGGTCGTCTTAGCATGATCACCTTTCTGTGAGCACCTTTCAGCTCGTACGTTCCGCATGACGACACAGTGACTAAGCTGTTCTTTAGGTTTATTCAGGAAGAGCCATATTTCCTTATGTGTGAATACTCTGAGTTAGCTTTCTCTCTTGGTATGCTTCATTGTGACGGTCAGAATGAGTGTTTTTGCTTTTTGTACTCTTGTTTATTCAGATATGATGCTTGTTTACTTCTGGCGCTCTTGGCAGTTGCTCATCTCTGACTCTGCAGGATCCCAGGAGATATCCTTTGTTTACAGGTGTAGCAGATGGAATGGTATCTGGTTGGATTATGGTTTCTCCTCTTGTGGTGTCTGTCTTTCTTCTTGTGTTTGCTTTCCCTTTCTCTTTCTCTGTTTTTTCCGGTCGGTCCAGCAAAAACTATTCACTTAAAATTCAGACCATCATTCTGGCTGCTTAGATGCTGGACAAGACACATTAAAAAAAAATAACAATAATAATCCTCAGTTTTGACTGCGCCTGGCAGCAGAACCGACAGCACTCTTGATGCTGCCAAAATGGCGATGGACAGAACCAGCCAAGCTTCACTTTAGGCTACCTCTTCAATAAGTATGGAGACTGTGCTGGTTATTTAATTGTTTTTAAACCTCTCATTTTGGGCTAAAACAGTTTTTTTTTTCATTGTTACATTATGTCACATCATACCAGGACATTTTATTTAGCAAGTTGTCTTTGTTACACATTTAAAGAATACTCTGCATTTGTTTCTATGTTCACATAAAACCAGGTTTCTGGGAAATAAATGTTTAAATAGCTTCTTGAGAAAGCCACTAATACTACTGCTTTCAGAAGTAAAAAAGAAATGTACCAGCACTTTGTGGAAAACCTGAATCAGTGTTATTTTATCAGATGGAGACATTTTTTGGTTCTGTTCACACTGCAGGCAAAACAGGCAACCTATTTCTGATCTTTTCATTGCAGTCTGAACAGCACAAATCCCATTTTTCCTAATCCAACCCAGGTCACTTTTACATGTAGTATTAAATCAGACTGAGACCTCTGTCTGAACTGTCCCGTCGCATTTCATCCGAGGAGAGACAGACGTCACAATCCTCGCGGGAGGCAGGACATCATGCGATCAAATGCAAACAATGGTTGAAGCAATGCCGCATCATAACTCAGCTTTTCAAGCACACAAACATGTTCTATAGATTCTGTTCATACTCCTATGCAGCAGCCTTATTTAAAGTGCTGGAGTAATTTCCCTTAATATTATCGAGTTCAACCCATTTATAAAGAAATATGAATAGATTAAGCTTCTTTTGTGCTTTAATGCAGCAAGAAAATAACAAAAAAGTAATAAAACACATTTTTTTTTACATTAAAACTCTTCTTGGAGTTCAAACGGCAGATACAGCCTGTATTTGAGTTTCTATCTGTATCTTCAGCCGATCAGAGGGATTATATATTATGTGTCTCACATGTACAGTGTCTGTTTAATTGCAGATTATACGCGATTACAAGGCACATATAGACTTGTGTACCAATATAATCCCTATAAACAACATTTCACTGGCATGTCTTCAAAGTTAACATGTTTTGTTATGATTAAGAAGTTAATATCAACTTTATTACCTTAATTTGTGTATTTGTATCCGAATATGAAGCTGCACTCAAGCTTCAGGACGTGTAACATTACCAATGTTTAGAGTAAGTGTCTTGGCTTCTGTTGCAGTCTGTTTGTCTGTAGGTGTTCACGCATCATGCATGTGAAGACATGCAGCTTTAGAGACAAAACATTTGAACATGTGTTTTTGCATGAGTTCATAGTCTCAGGCAGGTGTCATGTGAGAAGAGCCTCATTGGGTGCCATCTCTTCAAGAGGATTGTCACACATAATAAAGATGTTCACGTGGTGTGTGTGTGTGTGTGTGAGAGAGAGAGAGAGAGTGTGTGTGTGTGTGTAGATGCATGTCTCTAGTGAGTCTATCATCTGCAGGATTAATGCCTGTGGATTGAGACTGAGATTAAATTCACCAAGCAGGGTTTCCTACAGAGGAGAGGTAGATTAATGTGCATGTGGGAGGTCTATACCAGAACTGGTGACACATTTAAAGAAGAGAGACAACATGGTGAGATAAATGAGGCTATTTTGAATTTTTCATCCAATTGAAGTGAATAGTTTTTACCACTTTAGACATTTTGTGATTATAGTTGCATGATTTACCAGGCAGACGGAAAAAGCTATGTGTTTATGTTGAAAATCTAAATATATCTGTTGTATATGGATGTGTTCATGTATTCAGGTAAAAGCAAGAATACAAAATCCCCTTTCTGTTCCTGCTGAATATCTGAAACTCTAAAAGAGACCCAGAAAAGGTTATAAAATACATGTCGCACAATGCAATCCAATGATTTTGGTCCTGGGACTCAAATAACTTTCTTTTTTACTTTTATTTTTCTGTCTTTCTTTATGAATGTGGAAGGATAACTGAATTAAGAAATATATTACAATGAAACCCGTCCCGTCCAGGGTGTACCCCGCCTCTCACCCATTGACTGCTGGGATAGGCTCCAGCCCCCCCGCGACCCCGTTAGGGACGAAGCGGTAGATAATGGATGGATGGATTACAATGAAACCATCACAAAATGAGTAGCTAAGCTCTTAATTCGGTCTACATTTTTACTGAATTCACTGGGTAATTATTGCAGTAAGCTTCCTTTAAAATGTTAGTGAACTTCAGTGTACTTTTGCACTTTGACCCCCCTCTAATGAAAACTAATTATTCATCCTGCACCCACCTCTTCAGTAAACTCGGCGTGTCTTATGACAACTCTTGTCTTATCTTTTATTCTGTCACTGTCTTGTGCTTCTTTCCTGTGATAATCCCTTCCTTTGTGTCTTAACAGAGTGCAGAAAACCTGCGTGTTGATATCCAGTTGCTGGCATGCGACATGGTGCTATAAACCAAAACGTAGCCGTTGCATAAAGGTCCAGGCTAAAATACTCATTTAAGGTGCCGTTGTTTAACCTCAGAACAATGACAACCTGAGCAATGTAAACAGTAGCTGTCAGTGTTAGTAAGAAATACAGTTTGTGCAGCGCAGTGTTTATGTTCAAAGATTCAAAGAGAGGTTAATTTGTCACATGCATATTTATACAATTATGTACAATTATGTACAATTATGCAGTAAAATGTGTTTCCTATCTCTGCATCCTTTAAGATAGACAAAATAGTTGTTTTTTTGTACTTAAATAAAGACTTAAATAAATAAAAAAGATGATAGATGCATTTTTATGTAAATATTTACATGTGCAAGAGTGATAAGTAGTATTTAGTTTTTAGTTTTTTTGTTTTTTTGTTCAGTGCTCAATGTTGAGCAGGCGGACAGCCAGGGGGAAGAAGCTCTTCTTCAGCCTCTCGGTCTTCGTTCTCAGGCAGCGGAAACTCCGGCCTGAAGGCATTGGAAAGAACAGAGTACGTGCAGGGTGGCTGGGCTGACTGAGGATCCTCTTAGCCCTTGACCTGCAATGTCCAGCATAAATGAGAGTGGTTCTGGTGGTCCGCTCAGCTGCTTGGACCACCCTTTTAAGGGACAAGAGGTCCGGTTTTGTGCAGTTGCCCATCCACGTGATGATGCTCCCACACAGGATGCTCATAATGGTGCAGGTGTAAAAGTTCTTGAGGTTCTCGAGTTCTTAAAGTCTCTCAGTCGTCTGAGGAGGTAAGACGTCGTCTGGCCTTCGTCACAGTTGCACAGTTGTTATGTGCCGAGTCCTGGTCAGGTCTTGTGATATGATCGCTTCTATTGAACGTGTCCACATGTTCCACCTCAGAGTCACTGATGAGGAGTGAATAGAGGCTCCTCTGCTGTTTCCTAAAGTTTAAAAGGAAATGGTTCTCCTGGTACCAGACTTCCAGGTGGGAGAGCTTCCCTCCACAATTTGTCTTGCACATGTTAAACACATGCAGTTAACATATATATATATATATATCATATTTTAGTATTTCTTTTAACAGCACTTGTAACAACCAAGTAACTCAAATTTCAAACATCCCCATCTTCCTCCGTTACAAATGCCCCAAAACACACTGAAACACACACAGTTGTTCAGTTTTGACCTTTAAATATAGTGTCAGTATGATTTTTATATGTCTTTGTTGAGACACAAACAAAATCCAAAATTGCCCGTAGGCTCTTTTTCAGGATCTCAAAATCAATTCAATCTGACATTTAAAAAAAGGGGGGAAGGGTGTGTGTGCTTTTGTGCAATAGAGAGACTGTGCATGCATTTCACTGTGTGCATTAAAAAAGTCGTACATACAGAACACAGGTAGGGGAAAATATGCTAATCTCCTGTTATAGCCAGCATATGCATACAGGGATAACATTTGCATACATTTGTGAGATATAAATTACTTTCACGCTCAAATTTATGCAAAATGACAGAACTGGAAAAATAGAGCATATTTTTTTTATAAAATGAATAAAACTTTATGCATAAATAAATAGAATAATTATTATGTATGAAATTGCATGTCCACATTGCTATATGAAGCTGACAAAATAAATAATAATACGGTTTAAAAAATAAATATCAGAATCAATAAACATCTGAAAAATTGATCCCAGCTAATGGAAGGCAACTTGGTTAAAAGTATTGACCACATGCATACCTTATCAATGAATCAATATCAAACTCAGCAACCATAAATACACTTTAAAATACCAATAAAATAGGAAAAGTTAACCTTTATAGCACCATAAGCATGGGACTATGATGCAATCTTTTAGCACTAATGACCTATTGGAAAACTGATCAGATCTTCTAAACTATCAATACAAGTAAAGATAGTCACTGGCCTGCACAGCAAACATCCAGACGTTCACCTCCTCACACTTTTTGCCTTCGAGCACACCTGTTGCTTCACTTCTATGTGCTTCAATCAAAATGTTTGTTGACCTCGCTCTCTAACTAATTATATACCATCCATGATTGGACGTCTGCCCACCAAATGCCACTTCAATCAGCAATCAACAACCCCAGCGCTGCAGGTGTGGAGGGCTCAAAACAGCAGCTTGTTGGCTGCTCAAAGCGTCGGCTATTTATGTCTGCAGGCTTCAACACAAAATGTCCCACGTCCACTTGTTGGCAGGGTAATAAAGGAAGTCAATTCTCCTGATGATTTTGATTAGAACACATGGAAAATGCAAACGTCTCTTGTTTTATTCACATCAAGCTAGCAACATTAGGTAATACCTTAGATTTTTAAAAGTGCAATAACCAAAAACAAAGGTAAGCAAGCATAGTTTATGATGAATATTTAACAGAAAAGAAAATGGAAAATATGCTGCTGTACCAAATATAAATTGTGGTTTATACTTCACAGATTTCCAGGAATAGTTTTGGGACGAGCTCCTACCTCAGCTTCAGGCTGTCCTTAAAGTCTGGTTTGCCAGTTAAAGGTCAAGATGAGCTTTTGGGGTTGAGAGCAACAATGAGGGCAGGGGTCAGAGTTCAGAGCCAGTTTAGATTAGATCTGTTTTTCCCTTAAAGTCATACTCTCTCCTGAAATGTTTTTTATTCACTGCTTATTTAAAATGGAAATTCATGTGGCAGGAAAAGGAGTTTGAATGAAATCAGCTCATAAAATATGGAATAAATCTGCTTGTGACAACGTCATCACTGTTTTTTTCAGTAAATTTGCTCTCTGATTGGCCCACTCAAGTATTAAGTTAAGACAAAGAATAACAGAAAAGCATACACTTAAAAATGCTTCATTTGTGTTTGTTGCATGTTTAGTTCAGACTTTAACAAACTTTAATAAAAACCTTTATTAGCACTGAAATGCTTATTTTAAAGCTGGTAGGAGGAGGATAATGGTTCATTTGAAGGAAAAAGGTTGGACCAAGGAACATGGGCCACCCAGGTGGTCACCCCAAGAATCAACAAACACCAAGTTGCAACCGATTGCAGCATTGTTCTACAAGATGCTCTGCATTAACATCAGCCTGTTTGGCACAATAATGCAGCATTAATACAGCAACATCTTATGTGGCTGATATGTTTCTGTTTGAAGTGGTCACATTTTATAAAATAGAAACAAAACATAGAAAAACAACAGATGTAATCAGTGTGCACAGTACTTTGTCTAAGAATATCAAAAGAACAAATAACTAGTGATTTGACAAGTTTTAATGCAGCAAATAAATCCATACAATGCAAAGTAATCCCAAAGAAACAATCAATTATAAGTATTAATTGGTTATTTGCATTACTTTTTACATTAAATGTCTATATTTTTGTTTGTTTTGTTTTTTTCCTCTCTTTTAAAGGTCTGATTTACATATGTCATCTTTTTTATTTTTTAACTTGCCCCCAAAATATAAGTAAAACTGGAGCTAGTAATTGTCTTTCTACAGTTTTTCTACCCAGAGGTCACAGTGAAAGAGCCACATGTAGCATGACAACGCTGTACAATGTGCAGCGTTATAGTAAGGTTTGACGTAGGCTTTTCCAAAAACGTCTGAAAGAATTTCCCACAAATGTGTCAACATTTAATAATAAAATTAAGATGTTAACATTACAGCAAACATTGTGATTATTATAAAACTGCACACTAGTATAAACACCTATAAGACCAGTGAACAAGGTCCCAATACAGCATGTTTATAGTATTAAAATTCACAACATATGCAACACGTTTTTAGTGTAAGAAGAATTTCTGTAAATAATCTACATGTTTTTCCTGAACACTGACATTTGATTGTAGGTCAGTGGTAAACGATGCAGCAACGTACACATGTTGACGTAAACAGAATAACCTCAAACAATGAAAAATGTCTTTGTGTCCCAGTTCAGGTTTCAGTTTTAGTCGTTCAACTCATAAGCTCCTGATCAAGCTTCCTCAGGATGACATCTTACCTCGGACACATGTAGTTTGAGGTTTTAGAGCATATGACACATATAAGTATGTTGTCATCCGTCTAGACAGTCACGGGGTCACACCAAAATGCAGCGACCCCCAAAACCAGTCAACTGAGAAACACGGATGCCTTAAAGCCACAATGTCTCACAACAATGGGATTGAAGCAGAAATAATACTCCCGAAGAAAAACAGCCCACAAACCTGTCGCTCCCTTTCCATAATCCTGTTCCTTAACTCACAATTAATCATCTGAAGGGTGGAGCTTTTCGTTTCATCTTTAGTTAACTGATATAAATTGATATGCCTCATTGCATGTCGAAATAATCCCCACTGAAGCGTTTCTGGTTCTTTCTTTATGTTACGCATGCCGATCTGCACTGAATGAATTCAAACATGAAAAACTGGGATCCAGTTCAACCTTCAACCTTCTGTGCCAATTTTTATGACATCATTTTAACCCCCTCAGAGCGCTAATTTTATTTATTAGCTCAGATTGGATCGATGGAGTTAAATTTCATACACACTGGGGGCAATCAATATTTGTAAGCAATGCTACTTAAGATGCAAATTATTCCATCCAAACAATTCAAACTAAGTCAAGGTCATATGAGGATTCATGATATGAAGAGAAACTGAGCTGGTAATCATGCAATGTCCGACAACGTGAAAGTAGTGAGCTTCATGTCCGAATCACCAGCAGATTGAGGGCTCTATATAGGGTGCTTTATAGTGCAGCCCTATGTAGTGAATGAGGGGTTAGGGCATAGGGTGCACATTCGGACACAGCCCAAATCATGGCAGTCTTTGTAAGATGATCCAGAAAAGATTAAATGAGTTTGATTAGAGTGATGATATGCAGAAAGCATCAGGCAAAATGCCTTTTGGAAACCAGCATCTTTATTTCTTTAAAGCCAAAAAATCCTTTCACTTATATCAGTTAACTGGTTTAACATTACGGTGTAGGCTTTACCTACTTATAACACTGGGATCACTGTGGAATAAAATGCACCACAATGTGTTTTAAAGGAACAGCGACAGTCTCAGTTGGACCAACTCTAGAGTGAAAGATGCTGTCTCACATCTCATCCATTGCTCTGGTGGATTGTTGTCCGTAAATCAATAATCTTCCAAGTTGTATTTAGTTAGCTAATATGTTTGTTGGAAAAAATTATGGTGTTCAATACTGGCCTGAAAACTTTGCTGAGCCTGTGTGTGTGTGTGTGTTTAGAGGCTAGTTTAAAGCGAGGGGTGAAAGTCACCATGTCTGTGTCTGACCTAGACACGAGTTTAATCCCCAGGGAGGAGCCCCTGGTGTCCTGACACACACACACACACACACCACCTACACAAACACACAGCTG
>JBAMIG010000005.1:4042140-4052408 GCA_037177335.1 Kiunga ballochi
CCACAGCAGAGCTAACCACCACACCACCGTACAGCTAACCAGCTAACTACCAAACAACCCGCTAACCACCACACCACTGTACAGCTAACCAACTAACTACCAAACGACCCGCTAATCACCACACCACCGTACAGCTAACCAGCTAACTACCAAACGACCCGCTAACCACCACACCACCGTACAGCTAACCACTCCACAGCTCAATGTGAAAACATGACCATTACTACATAAAAAAACACATTTTTTGGGACTATGTTCAGCCTTTTTGTGAATTTGAAGCACTTTTTACATTATAAGTATTACTTATTTCTTCATTCATCATCTAGCCTATAGGCTACCACTTAGTTTATTTCAGGGAAGATGGGGCGTTAGAGAATAAGCGGTAGAAAATGGATGGATAACTTAACTAGATCTGCTTACTTTCGTTCATTAACAACATCTCTGATTACCCGGTCCAGCCACTCAGCAGTAATTGTCTCTTTCTGTCGCCTCCACCTTCCATATCACTGTCTCCATTTTATTTATCTATTTCTTCTTTACATCATGCATTTAATACAAAACAGGAAAAAAAACTCCACAATTACAATTATTATGATACAAGAGTTACACATCATCATTACATACCATCCTCATTAATCCCCACAGATCTATCCTTCCTTCCTTCCTTCCTTCCTTCCTTCTTTCCTCCACTCCTTACTCCTCACTCAATTATCCTTCCAATCTTTATCCCTATCACCAGTCCTTTATTCCATCCCCCTCTCATTTCTCATCCTATCTTGGTTACGCTTCACATCATTCATTTGTTTCTTGTTTGGTTCTGGTATTACCTGGACACTGACACCTTGAGACAGAACCCCCACGAGTGTCCTCCTCCTAATCAGTTAACCAATCAGTGATCCATACCTTTAATTAATCCAATAAACCTCCGGCAAACTCTACTATTGTTTCCTTTACCTTAAACATGCACCATGTCAGTGCTGTATGTGCGTTACCCTCAGTGGAGTCATGCAAGCATTCATTCAGGAAGGTGGGAGATGAAAGTATATTTTAGCAGCAGAAGGGACACGTCATCACCCTGAAGGACACTAGCAGCAGGTTTAATGGACACCATGTCATATTAAACGATACTTTCTTTAGACTTATCTGATGTTTTAGGACATGAAAAGCAGTTAGAAAATTCAGACTCTCTTTTCAAAGCAAAACTATGATGTAGAATCACCTGTGAGGATGAGGAGGACCTTTTGTCCATCTTAATGCTTAACTGTGGCTAAAAATAGCTTCTTTGTTCAAACTGCTTGTAAATTTAACTGACTGGGAACTTGTCACTTACAGGTTTTCTTTATCGTAACTGATTTGGAGTTATGGTTCCATGACTGGTGACAGCTTTACTCCAATTAGCTGCTCCTGAAGATCTACAGAAGTTACAAACATTTGCTGTTTTTTATTTCCCCTAATGCAGAGCTGTGCTGCTGTACATTAACATCAAGGCTGAAATGATGGAAAACTGAGATATTTAATTATTAAAGCAGAGAGACTGAGAGGAATGCCTTGTTTCTACGAGGAGTGCATATTTGCACAATGAAATGTCATTTTATTGCCCTGAAGGCATAAGCTTTATGAGACATGATGCAAATTTCTTCCCCTAAATGTGAGCTGGCAGGATTAGACAACTCTCTATGTTAGGACTTCTAATGATTACACAAGTACAAGATTAACAATTAACTTATTGACCTTTTGCAATCTGTACAGAAGCCGATGCAGGGTCTGCACAGACATAGGCAGATGTTATCCAGCCTGGGGGAAGACGGCGTGCTGGAGGAGCACAGAGGGACAGCAGTGACATCGCTACCATGATGTACTCGTCTCCTTTGTTAACCATTTACATCATATACACATGCAGGACGGAGGGTAGCATAAACAGCATTACTCTGATCGGAATTAAATATTCACATCATTTTTTTAAACTGATCACATTATGATCTTTAAAAAGGAAAACAAAGATTTAACATCAGCTGCTGTCCTCTTCCACCAGGCCTTTTGAAGCTAAAGCTTCCTTTTCTAAATACGAGCAACAACAGAGACGACTGTTGGGGAGTGGCAAGTCCCATCTGCTGATGAGCCCATGCAGTGCTGTTGCAGAGCTTTACTGTCCCTTAAACACAACTGGTGTGTGTGTGTGTTTGGAAGGGGGGGTTGGCATCAGCCTCACATATATAGCTATATAAGATACAAAGAAGACCCTTGTCCATTGTTTGCTACAATGACGATTAAGGAATCAGCCATGATTAGACCCATTTTTCCAAATGCAGCAATACTTTTGTACCTATTTTAAAAAAGTAGTTACTGTATTAAAAATTATATTATTATACTCCAAAACAAGGATATGAGGCTTTTATTTTGGATTTAAAAAAAATCCATTTTTATATCCAGTGATCAAAAACAGTAACTTTGATTGATTTGAGTGTCTAAACCACGTTTCTAACATACAGGTCAACAAAGTCCAAACCATGCATCTCTAGTTGATGTCAAATAATACTAAACATTATTATTATCCCTGTTGTTTCTTTAAAAGCAATCAAATTGTCTTTTTTTTTTTTGCAATCCTTGATGTTATAATCCACATTTTAATGAGGCCAGGAGGAAAATGAGCTGAACAGAGTAACGTCATGCAGCTCGCACCATTAAACCCAAAGATTTAGCTTCACTCATCTATGAGTCATCAGCCAGTGTGTCTCTCAGGAGTTTACCTTCCAGAGACTCAGGTTACCTCTTATAAACATTGATTTACTGATGAGGCTGAAATCACAAGGTTATCAGGAGCGTCTTTTGTTTGGTAAACAAAGGGAGCTACTGTTACTGGTGTTAGAAACTGGAAAAACCATAAGGTAGTTGTGTGACATTTATCATTTGCCTGGCTGTAGCAGATCTATAATCTCATTACAGGGGGAGGTTTGTTCCCAGATTTTCTAAATCAAATCAGATTGATGATTGATATGTAAAGGATAATAACATTTGGCAGCAGCTTGATGGTTTTATTTATATACAGAATAAGCAGGTGGACAATGTCGAATAGACTGTTTCAGCCTTTAAAGAATCAGATCAATTTAAAAAACAAATGCTTGTAAATGTGCTAAATCAAATGAGATAAATCTCTTGTGAACTTAATTATTTGGACAATTTTAAAACTGTATATTATCATCTTATGGGTTATAATAGCTTAAACTGTTTCTACATCTCTGTACCAGCTGTTTCTGCTCTAAAAGGTCTGATATTGGAGTTTTCTGACCTCAGTGCAGCCGCTGCTCGTGCTACCATTAGTCTTAAAACCTTTGTGTTATGTAAGGTTTGAGGAAATGTGCTGATGCCTGCAGCCTAAAAGGTTGTACTTAGTTGCACTTGCAAAACATTACTGGGTCATAATGAACAGATAAGGTCTCGTGGTAATTTAAAGTATTCTTAATAACAAATCTAAGCTGATTAATATCAACACAATCAGAAGACCACCTTCTACCGCTTAGACATTCTTTTGCATTCAAGCTTCATGGCATTAGCCAAAGCTCTCAACAAACCATTAAGCCATTAACGGTTTGCATTCCAAGTATTTAAAGCATTTCCCTAAAGTAAAGTGCAGTAAATATGTTAGCTTCTGCAACACACCATACTGGGCTCTGTAGTTGCCGTAAAACAGTGCAAAGCCGAAGTAAACAAGTTTGTGTTCAACAAAATGTGCAAAAAAACATTTCCAGTGAACTCATTTTCCCACCCAGATTATTAAGGCGCTCAAAGAATTAATGCTCCCATCCCTAAGCTGAAATTGCACAAACACAAATAAATCTACACACATACACGCACTTTCTTATTATCATCTGACATTTGCATTAAAAGTACTGGGAAAGCTTTTTATGTGCTTAAAAACTAATAATAATGAATTTTTATTTGTGCTACTAAGTCAATGCTAATGACAAATTAAGCAACTAATGTTTTAATTTCTTTAGAAATCAAAGTTTAATGAAAGAAAAATATAATACATAGGCTAATTAAAAACTGTATTTCTGGTGATTTCTGATCCCTTTACCAAGATCACTGTTATGTTCTTAGTAACTTAAAATGAGCAATTTTGATCTACTACATTGTGCTATCACTCTCACTACAGTGTCTCTAAAGGGACAAATGAATGTGTTTAAAGTTAAAACCCTGGGACCTTTAAAATTGCAGTGCTAGCTTTGTTTGATAGGAACTATAGCATTGTTTAGCATTAGAAACACACAAAAGGTACATTGTAAAAAAGAAAAACACATGCACACAGTTTTGAATAGTTACTTGTTGTTATTTACATTTTAAAAATGGTAGATCATATTTTCTGACTAACTAATGCTATATTCAGTGGCTTTTTAGTTTTAGCATATTTTAGCTTAGCACAAGAGCCGTCAAGTCTGATTAGCAAGGTCTTGTAGCTAAAAGGAAATATAGTTTATTTCCTGTTTAAGATAAACAAAACAAACAGCGAGCTTTAGAGAGTATGCTAATTATTATTATTATAACAAAACTAGACTAAATGTTTCCCTTGTTTAGCTTAGTTTTCACCAGAGGCTAAGCTAAATGTAAAGGCTTCCATTTTTCATGTTTTAAAGTAATTTGTGTCAGTATTGTTCAAAGAAAAGTCTTGTCTGAATCCCACAGGATTTTTTTCCTATTACCATTAAAACGTGTTTAAAAAATATGCCAAAACATGATAATTTTAGATGATATTCAATTCGCTCAACTTCTGACCGAAGGGTTATTTAACCACCACACCTGTTTCTCCATGACAGCATGACGGAGACATCACATAAATACATGGCAAAAATGTGCTTTATTTAACTGTTTTACAGTCTTTTCTTAGCCAGTTAACACATCTACCCATATTAACACAAAACTGTGTTTTTAAATGATGAAGAATAGTCAAAACAACAAGGAAATATGGCCTAACTAAGTAAACCCATCCATCCATGCTTTACCGCTTATTCCCAAACGGGGTCACGGTAATTAAGTAAACAATTCTCTAAAAGTTTCTAAACTAAGTGTTTTGTCTTTTTTAGTTAAAGTTTCCAGATGGGATTTTCTAATTTCATGCCCTCGTTCCCATCCTGAGAAACTGAACAACATCTCAAGGCAGCAGATTTTACAAACAACACATAATAACACTGGAAAAAAATAGAAATAAAATAGGAAAAAGTAAAAGTCGAAATAGTCCAAATCCCCAGCAGTGTGGTAAAAAGTGCTGTGCAAATACTTACGTAATAAATCTACTGGGAAAAGTTTCCACCAGTTCCCAAGAGTCATTCAAAATCAACAGTGGATTAGTGCACTTTTAAAGCTCCAATTGACCTAGAACTGTGTGTCACAACTAAATAAAGATGCACGTCCACGTAAGCATTTATTTATGTGTGCAAGTGCATGTTTGTAGGAGTGTGTCTATGCGTCTGAATGATTAAGCTCCAGTTATATCAAAGCAGCTAATCCCTTTACATGGGCTTTATATTTGAGACTGAATTCTCCCATTTCTGTTTCAGTAAATGGTGAAAGCCTGCGTTGAATCATATTCACAACATTCAAACGATAAGATTGGAGCTTTAAGCACAGACAGACATAACAAAGAGAAAAGGTTATGGATAGAAAACTGATGAGGAGCAAATGGAAACTTCATGAAGACTTAAACTGAAGAAAAGGGAAGATAAAAAATCAAGATAAGGATACAGGATGGAGACTTACTAGAGTCCTCAAAAAGCCACAAACATACATTCACATTCCCAGCAGGCTTTTATAACCTTCACTGGGTAAAAATCCATCAGAAAATGCTTTTGCCAGGTGCTGAAAGCTGGCAGAAGTTATTTTTTTCTGCAGCTAAAAAACATGCATCTTAACTTATCACCCCAAAACAGGTGAGATGATTCCATATATCTTCATGAAAATGTCATATATCCTTACAAATCAACATATAGACTCCATTAGTGGAGTGTAAGTGTGCATTAAGGATGTAAGTGTGTGTAAGTGCAAAAGACACATTGCAGAGAGTGCACCACTTCCATCAATCACTTTAGTTCACACAAACATTCAGTGAAAGAAATTTCATTCAGTTCTTATGATGCTAGCTCTTTTTATATTTTGACTTTACTACAATATATCTGAAGGACTCTCCCTCAAAATCATTTAAACCCTGATTACATGAAGTGATTTTAATCACTTATAAAAAAACAGATTTCCAATCATTATCTGAGTCTTGTCATGCCCAAATTTTTTTATATTACAAATAATATTTATTGTTGTTGTTGTTTACTATGATTCCAAAACAAGTTTTTGTTTGTTTGTCTGTGGACAATATGTGATCCTGACACTATTGAGCCTGTGATCCCAGCACTTTAGAGCTTACGCTAGCTAGCTAACTGTTAGCTCTGGTAGGTATAGCCTTATAGCTATGAAGTTAGTTTAGTTAATTTAACAGCTACAGCTTAGGAAATCATTTTGTAGTCATATTTAAGCTAGTTTAGTGTCGCTGTGTTTAGCATTTATATGTCAGCAAAAGCTTTTTAAAGACGACAAAAAAAGTCATCCTACAAAAAGCGAGCGCTAGCTTGAGTTAGCTAAAAGGTAAGTTCGGTTAGCTAAATTCTGCTACTATAGGGAAGGTAAATGATTTCGTCAAGAAAAATCTGACAGTACTTCTTATATTCTCTTTTTCATATCGTTTTATTAAACGATTTTGTTCTTAACTATTACTAATTTAATATCATAAATGATCATAAATTAAATACTTAATGCTACAGATGGGACCGTGGCATAAAACATACACCATGTCTCTGTAATGTGTCAAATCCACACAGCAGTACATAAATCTGTAAATTTTATCAATCCTAGTGAAAAAATGTTTATAATTGTACATCTGTGCCAATTTCACTGCTTCACTGAATCTGATCGAATGTTCTTGTCTGTGTTCAAAGAGGTGATGCAAAGGAAAGGTATGGAGGTGAAACATATTTGATCTGGTTGGTGAAGGTTTGTTAGACTGAACAGGCACGCTCTGACAAAAGTATACTGTGCTGGTTGAAATAGGCACCAGCATCCATGTCTTATTATGTCTGTTTCTGTTCTTATCTTGGATTAACTGTACTGCTCTTGTTGTTTTAGTGTAACAGCAAAGACAAAGGTGAATGCTGTGTGTGTTCCTGTGTTTGCCTTACAAACTATCTTTGGCAAATTTCTGGCAAAAACTTTAGATTTATTCACCTAAATTAAACATTTACCTTAACGGGTCCTTATATTCATCAGAGGATGCAGCTTGTAATGTAGGTTATTGTAGATAGATTGTTAAAGAGACAGATTTTACTCATTCATCCATGTTTAATCAAACCAAAAGTGTCAAAATCAAATATTTCTACAATAAATGAATGATAATGATAAAATAAGCATATCTAATGAAACTCTTTGTTGACTTTTTATGTGCTTACTTTGATGTTTTTCCGGTCTTCTCATATGAACAGCTTATCAAAGCGGCTTTAGGAAGAAAAAAAACACCTACGCATGGCGTAATTGAAGGAAAATCGCTTGTCTGTTCTTGCTCACTGTGACGTGAACATAAAATAGTAGCTTTGCACAGAAAACCTCCTAATGACAGGGTGTCAGAGGAAGCGATTCATGCTCCTATGGGGTCGGCATGTGGGGATTCATAAAGCTTCCTCTGTCATGCATCACTGTCACAAAAAATCAACTTAATCTTTGTTAAACTCCAGAAGCAAACAAACAGACGAACATGTGTCATCCCTGTAATTAGTTTGCGTTCGCTCCAGATGCTTGCTTAATGATACGAACTATAGATATTCTCCATTCTTTAGCACTCCATGGATAACAGAAAGAGGCTACCAGGTTCCTCCACGTCTGGAAGTTTGGTGTTTTGGTCTTCCTCCTTCCCACAGCAACCAGCCAGAGCACTTATTGTTGAGGCATTACCACCCTGGTGGTCAGAGACTTGCACAGTGCTTTGTGATGCACTGGACAACTTCCTGTCGCTGGCCTGTAGTCTCGATGGACCCTGCAGGATCCCATTACTTAGCATGTACGCTATCAGCAGACAGCAAGAGTGTCTTCTGCCATTTGTGGTAAGACAAGTAAAGGTCACGTATGTCCCGAAGCGATGAAATTTGTCTTCTCTGTTTATTTTTTTTCCCCACACTACATCACGTCACCTGTGTATTTTGTTTATTGTTGCACACCCTTTCACTTTCTGCTCATAGCAAGTCCGTGGTAACTTGGCCAGGCTGCGTTCCTGCGTCGAAGAGCTGAGGTCTATTCCAGGTGAAGGCTGCATTAGAGGAACATCCAGAGGAGCTGATGTGTTGCGACAGGCAGTCCTGGATAGTCTGCAGCAGTTTAAGCAGTACACCAGACACACCAGTGCTGGCAAAAAGACTTGCAGTAATGCATCTGTGGAGGTGAGGATATGTAGACTTCCACGTCAGCCATGGAGAATAACAACAAATGATGTGGTTGGCCATTTAACTGGTCATCAATAGACAAACCAGTAAGGAAAGTCCTCTTTAGGAACCACTTTTGCTGGCTGTCATGTCTGAAATACTTTTTTTTTTAATGCTAATATAACCCCCCCTTCATACCAGGATGTACATGTGATGTCTTTATTAACATTTTGTTAAGATGCTCCCATATAAATAGCTTAACACACACACACACTGCCTACACCAGAAGCAAATCACAGCCTTATATTGATGCATCTTCAGTGGATGAAACAAAAGTGTGTATTTCTCTTAGTGGCATCCTCTGATAATGGTCAGCAGAGAGGTTGTTGGCGTGAACATCCAGCAGATCTGCAAAGCACGCATCACTTTCCTGCTGTGTAACAAGCTGAATGATGTAAAATAAATACTCGAGGAGCCACAAATACCCAGGCTTTAGGCCTGAGGAGTGTTTTCTCTAAAGGAGTTCGGCAGCTTGGTGGTAAAGCAGGCACTCTCCCACTGAGCTACATCCCCTCCTTTAAAACAGAGAGAAGAACCAAAAAAAAAATAAAAGATGCCCTAAAATGTTTAACCCGAGCGACGTCACACACTATCTACTTCACTGGTTTCTTGTTACATCGAATTAATTCCCTTTAAATGTCTTTTTGTGTCATGAAGCGTCTCCTCAGTCACTCCTACATCCACCATGATGATTAAGTTTAGCCAGGATAAAGAAGTCCCACTTAAACCAGTTAAATAACTGGCTCTCCTTCCATTCATTTAGTAGGTTTTTAAACCGTGAGGGCCCTTTAAGAGCCCTTTAAAGAAGCTCATCTGCATTTCAAAAGCAGGAAGCAGGCGTCGCTTAGCTTCCAGCAGCATCTGCCTTTAATGAGTCATGAAACGGACATCAGAAAAGCTTTTCTTTCTTTCCTCCTGCAAACCTTTGCTTATAAAACCAGTTTACATTTTTAAACATTTTAAGCCAACTTGTTTGTATTTATTTCAAATATTTTTATTAAAGCAACTTGTTAACATTGACTCATAGTTGCCTCCTAAATAAAAAAAAAAGTCATTTAATTATTATTTTGTAATAATCTGATGTCATTCAGAGGCAGATGTAGTCCTAAATTCGAACTTAAGCAACATGTTTATCTCACTAACGCTGTTAAATATAAATGGAAGCATCTAATGTGTTGGATTTAAACATTGTAAAGCCAGCTAAGGGAGAAAACAGTCGCTACTCCTCTCATTAGATCAAAATGTGTCCTGTAGCCTCCAGACATGCTTTTACAGATGTAGTCAGCTGTTTTAGGAGGCTTTGGACAGATGATTATACTCAGCGTTACTGATCCCAGCAGCAGATATGAAAAGACCTATAAGTGAGTAAGCTGAATGCATCTGGCTAATTCCTGGACACAATACATGTTTTTGTTCGTTTACATGGTGCAAGCAGTCATGCTCATGTTGTTCCCGTGCACCAGGCTGCAGCTGCACATTCTGCTATTGGCTTCAGAAACAAACCAGAACACATTAATTATCTGATTATAAGAATTTACTACCAGTGTTCATGTAATTAAATGGTTTGCTCAACATCATCCTGTCATGTTAATCTTGCATTCATTTATCATTTTACCTTCAATTAGGTCCACAGAAAACATATAATACTTTGAAATATTTCATCTTTATCATAAGACCGTGTTATTATAAATAGCATCAATCCATACAGTTATTATAAATAGCATCAATCCATACAGTTATTATAAATAGCATCAATCCATA
>JBAMIG010000005.1:4147291-4163375 GCA_037177335.1 Kiunga ballochi
GTGTGTGTGTGTGTGTGTGTGTGTGTGTGTGTGTGTGTGTGTGTGTGTGTGTGTGTGTGTGTGTGTGTGTGTTTCTGCAGTGCGGGAGCAGCTGAGACGATCCAGACACAGCAGGACCTTCCTGGTGGAAAGTGGAACTGGAGAGTTGTGGTCAGAGCTGCAGACTGGTATGTGTGTAATCGTGTGTATTTGTGTTTCAGAAACAGCCTTCATGTTGGAGATATTGATGATTTTGACCTTTCACCTCAGCATGCTGACTATGTGGGGCAGGCAGTTCCCCTCCAATGTGTGTGTGTGCAGGGGGCTTCTTTCTAGTGCACTGTGTACTATGATTTATGACCCTTTTATGTACATCATAAATATATGTTTTGTTCTTGCAATGCCTGATTGCTGCAGTATGTCACATATGGAGACGCTTTAATCTTGTACATTTACTGCGTCCTTTTTCAGTTCAGCAAGCTTGCATTTCATATCCATCTCCTCAACAGTGATTTAAGCAGACATTGCATTAGTTTGGAGCAATGAAAAGAAAAAACCCCTCTTAAATAAAGTGTATTTGTGCTATCAGCACAACAGCATTGATTTAATGTCCTTTTGTTGCAGCACTTATATGAATATGTTGTAAAACCTACCGTGTACCTGTGGAATAAGTATATATTTCCACACTGCATGAAGACATTTAATCCTTGATTAGTTTTGCGGCATATGCATTTATTTGTGCACCAGTAACCTGAAAAGGAGCGAGTTATGATGCATTTGTTGCACAATCTTAAACTGTTTATTTAATTTTAACCTCATTTTGTGATTATTGGCAGCAGATATAGTTTGCTCAGTTGACATGGATGTTGAGTGTCCCCAACGAATAGATGATCTTTATTTATGAGTCCCTTGACTCTGATTGGCCCGACACAACCATGAAACGGACTAAATCTGCATCCCAAAGCTGCTTTTTTTCACGCATACGTGTTTTTCTGTTGAGCCATGACAACAATCGGAGGGCCACGTGGCCCTGCTGACCCCTTCTGCTCTCTTTCCTGTCCACACACACAGGAAGGACCCAGCCCATGGGACTCTGCCTCGGCGCTGTAAATATACAGCGAGAGGAGGAGTCACGTTTTCTTCTCCGCTTTTGCATTTGATTTTCCCCGCTGTGCACAGCTCACTCTCTCTTTGTCAGGCTCTTCTACAACTTCTCCTTCCGTTGCATTTGTTTCTGAGGTTATCTGGATCTCCAAGCATCTTGTAACACACACGCATAAACAGCTGTTACAGGTGACCTGCAGGTTTTTTTGTGTTTGAGTGTAGTTTTCTTACTGTTTCTGGAATCCCCGGTAACAATCAAACTGTCACATAACCAGCAAAAAAGCATGAAATTGTGGTTCTTGTTGCCTTCTTTATGCAGGTGACAGGTATGTGGTCGCAGACTGTGGAGGTGGCACAGTAGACTTGACAGTCCATCAGATCGAGCAGCCTCAGGGGACGCTTAAAGAGCTCTACAAGGCTTCTGGTACAATTCTTTATAATTTTCACGCAAATTAACACATTTTCAAAACGTTTCTAAAGCTGCTGTTCCTCTCAGGCGGTCCCTACGGCGCTGTGGGAGTAGACTTAGCCTTTGAAGCCATGCTGTGCCAGATCTTCGGTGAAGACTTCATCCAGAGCTTTAAAGCTAAGCGGCCAGCGGCCTGGGTAGACCTCACCATCGCCTTCGAGGCGAGGAAGCGTACAGCATCGCCAGGCAGAGCCAATGCCCTCAATATCTCCCTACCTTTCTCTTTTATCGACTTTTACAAGAGACACAGAGGGCAGAGCGTGGAGGCCGCCCTGAGGAAGAGCAAGTGAGGAAGGCGACCGGTAACAATATATACCAGAGCAGTCGGAGTGAAGCTTTTAACATATGAATCTTTTCTGTGGTTTTTTTAGCATGAACATAGTGAAGTGGTCCTCCCAGGGGATGCTGCGTTTGACGCAGGAAGCTATGAATGAGCTCTTCCAACCCACCATTATTAATATAGTCAAACACATAGGTGAGAAACACACTAATGTAAATACACACACACACACACACCACATTTAGATTTTTGTGTTAAGGATAAAGATACCATAAGATAATTAAAAGCATCTTGTTGTGCATTTTATTTCCTTTGATAACATTTATATTGATAAATACACAACTTTTAGCTCACCTGATGGTGAAAATGCTAAACTTAAAAGACAACACTAGACTTTAGTGGTTCTGTTCATACAAAAAGGTTTATTGGTACAAGTTGCAGAGATAATATGGGTTTTCTTTACCCTCATAATAGTCAAACTACTGTTTTTACAGGACAACCTGCTCATTTCAATGATACACCGTAATTTGCCATTGCTTGCGGACAAAAACATGAACACTCGCAGCAAAATCTACAAAACAAAGCACAAGCATAATGGCTTTTATAGATTCCTAATACTAAAAGATGGTGACCTCATTTTCTGCCTGAGTTTTTCACAAAGCAGTCAAGCAGAAAAAGGCAGAATGTCTGTTTTAAATCAGCCACATTCCTGAGGACTGGCTGTCCCGGTTGTCCCGCTTTGCTGATCCTGAGAAGCCAAAATAATAAAAGAATAGGTTTAATGGAAGCTGTTAGGGGAATACTAGGTGCAGCTGATGGAAAGAAGCGGGAAATCAATGACCCTCAATGAAACACACAGAGTGAGAACAGTGGCGTATCAGGATACTTTTTAATTGAGTGTCCAAGACAGAACAGAGGTTAATGTGCACCAATCAATAGATAGCACTACTGCAGCAGGATCATTAACTATAATTAGTTAAATCAGTTCAAATTTTGTATTTTTGAGTGTCTGGAAACCCTGAAATAACAACTGTTTGACTATTTATTGTTTACAGATATTAAAGAATTACATGAAGGATAAAAAGAAAGAGCTGATTAGCAACTATTTTTAATCCTACAGAGGAAATAAAGCCTTCAAACACTGGTCATGTTGCAGAGATAACACAGAAAGATGAGGATCAACCAAGAAAAACACATTGTTCTGGGATTTAGAGGAATTTGTTCCCTTAAATCTGTTTTTTTAATGTAGCAGAGTTAACCACCAAATGCTAAAACCCCTCCAACCTCCTCCCATCTCCACCTATATTTAACACACTGGTTAGTCACATATATAACTGGCTCTTTTGAACAAATACATCTAAATCCTTTGTTGCTACTTTGTGCCATTAATTCAGAATAAATACATTTTAATTTAATGACAGAGAAATCAAAACAAAAACATGTAAGAAGTCAACAGTTAAAACAATTACAGCTATTAAAAAAGAAAAGTTGCAGATAATAAATAAATTGTAAATTGGTTTAATAAAAGCGACAACCAGAATCAGTGTTTCCACAGGGGTGGCCAAAGGAAAATTTTAAAGGGGCCCCCTAACCCTTCTTTGTCATTTTGATAGAGGAGTTGATGGCAAAGCCGGAAGTGCGAGGTGTGCGCTTCCTCTTCCTGGTTGGAGGTTTCGCAGAGTCGCCCATGCTGCAGAAAGCGGTCCAGAAGGCGCTCGGGAGAACCTGCCGCATCATCATTCCCCATGATGTTGGTCTGACCATACTGAAGGGTGCTGTGCTCTTCGGGCTGGATCCCACTGTGGTGAGGAACCAGGAATACGCTCCGTGTCAGAGCCCAGTTTGACCCATTATAACAGCCTCTCTCCAACAGGTTAGAGTGCGACGATGTCCTCTGACCTATGGAGTCGGGGTCCTAAACCGGTTCGTGGAGGGACGCCACCCCCGGGATAAACTTCTCATCAAAGACGGACGAGAGTGGTGCACTGACATCCTCGACCGCTTCGTCTCTGTTGACCAATCCGTGGCCCTGGGTGAGGTCGTGAAACGCAGCTACACCCCTGCTCGTGTTGGCCAGCGGAAGATCATCATCAACATCTACTGCAGCGCCACAGATGACATCGTATACATCTCCGACCCAGGCGTCAGGAAGTGCGGGACGATAACTTTAGATCTACCGGAACCGGGGGCAACGGGAGGAGCCGGAGCAGCCGCCCAAGAAAGAAGGGAGATCCGAGCAACCATGCAGTTTGGAGACACGGAGATCAAAGTCACAGCTGTTGACGTCATGTCTAACCGCTCCGTCCGGGCTTCCATAGACTTCCTGTCCAACTGAGGAGGAACCGGAAGTGGAGACGCAGACTTGAAAACACATTAACCTGAATGGAAGAGAGATGACTCTTGAGGAAAAATGAAGTTGTGCTTTGAAAGAGGGCGACGTCGCATTAAATCTCACACAGCTCATCAATAAGTGGAATAAAATAAGGAGAAACATTTTTATAACTGGAAATCCTCTTAGTTGAAGAGTAGAGTCCTCTCTGGCTGCCTTATGTCACAATATTAAGCACTTCCTTCACAGAAACTCCAGTTTATCTGAAATTATCCTCACAAAGGACTTCTTGAGGCTGAGTGTTTTAATACTCATTGTTCAACTCAAAGACTGCTTCCTTTTATCATTATTACCTCATTTAATTCCTTTCTCTCATACAACAGGAAATATGAAATAACCTGGTGTGAAGCTAGATGGTAGTGCTCCACCTAGTGGGGAAAAGACTCAACTACAAGCTGGAAATACAACTTGTCATGAATTTAAAGTTTTTACAATGTGAAGCAGAAGAATTTAGTTTTTAGTAAACTGTGTAACAGTTGTTTTTTTAACCATGTTTGAAGCATTTAAAACGATTATATTTGATATATAAGCTGCAATACCAAACATTTTGCCTTGTTACATTAAGCATCTATTTAGATCATTGTCTGATTACTTAAATCAATTAAGTCTAATATTTTGTTTTCTACAACTCTTCACGTGAAGCTTAACGTCGGACGAATAAAGCAACAAGTCGAGGGGAAACATACGCAGTCATTTAAACAAGATTTAGTTATTGATCAGTTTTTAAAGAGAATTTATGCAGAGAAATGAGTTCAGAGTTTGTTGTGGATAAAAGCTACTGGTTTGGGGTCACATGATTTTGCTTCACTGCAGCTGCTGAAGTCTGGGCTTCCCTGTTTTGCAGCTGCAAACCCTAAATAAGTGTCAGAAAATGCATGGATGCTGCTTAATTCATGTAAGAGGTGAAGTATAAAGGCTGCAGTTAGAATAATCCTGCTTAGCAAAACACAGGTGACTCATTTTGTGCGAACTAGAGAATGAAACCTTTTGCTGGATGGACAGGACTTCTTTTCTAGCTCAGTGCAGGAGCTATCCAATAAATCTTACAGCTTTCTTCTAGGAAATAAAAACTAAACGGCTACAAAAACACAAACCAGTTAACCTCCCCACACAGAACTTGCCTAGCAAGGGTTTAATGATTCAAGTCATTCTTAAATACGTGAGATTTAGTTTCACAGCCTCGTCTTCAAGCCTGTTGCTGTGACAACGGAAAAAAAGAGCCAGCATTGTGATTTCTGCTGTGACTTTATTGATAAGAATGGTCCAATAAATAGCTCCACACAGCGTGATCGGCAGATCAGAACAGCTGGGCATCCCATCAGTGCTTTATTTCCACACAATTTGCCTCTAAAAATCAAAAACAGACGAGAAGCTCAGACAGACTGCCTCAAAACGGACGAGAAAGTCGTCTCAGCGAGGTGAGCAAAGATGTTTGAAATGTTATACTGACGTTACCTGGTCAAAACCTAAAGGTGGGACACAAACAAAAACTGTCCACAGAGTAGAAACCGCTAACAAACTTCCCCGTTTCGCTGTTTAAACACCTCATTTTATCAAGAATTAAAACCTAAACGCAGGTTAACATGCTAAGCTGTTATCTAACAGTGCTTTCTGCATTTGGTTTTTAATGCATCTTTAAAATGGGGTTTTCTTCTTGCACGCTGTTAGTGAGCATGCGGTCTCCCGCGGCCTCTACCCCTGCCAACGCCACCCGGAGGGCCGTCCATGCTGCTGCGGGGGTTCTTGATCGTCTCGTCGACCGACAGTATGAGGCAAGCTGCCTCTGATGCTGCCGTCAGGGCGTTTATCCGCACGATTGACGGCTCCCAGACGCAGGCAGCGAAGTTATCTGCGATGTCCTCGTTGTTGATGTCCACGCCGTACCACATGCCACCCTGTAAGGAAAGAGGTGATGCAGAAAGTCAGTCCCTGCAGGGAGGGAAATATGTGTAGGATTAGAGATGCTGTGAATCTTCTACCTGCGCGTGTTTTGCACGGAGTTTGTTGAGGATGTTGGTGGCGTCAAAGCCGGCGTTGTCACACAGCTGTCTGGGGATGACCTCCAGGGCCTTGGCGTACGCACCGATCAGCAGCTGCTGCTTTCCAGGAATGGTTCTGGAGTAATCCCGCAGGTACTTAGACAGCTCCATCTCTATGGCTCCTCCACCAGCTACAATGGAGTCGTTCTGAAAAAAAGGGTTTATAGGATTAGGTCGGACTTACCGGGTTCTGCTCCGGCTTGAAATATCACATGTTAAAAGTTCAACAAAGTAAAATGACAACAAATTAAATTAAACATGGGTGAAAGTCATTAAATCAGGGTTAAAAAGTCATGTGACTGCTACCTGCTAACCCTCAAATGGGACAAATACAAACCACAATAACACCAAACCCCCATGCCTGACAAACAGCCTGCAAACATGCTGACTGAGGAGTTGTGAAGCAGCAGCACAGGAATAATTCATTTGTAACGTGCACTTAAGTAGCCTTCCTTTATACAGGCGCGACCCACCTTGATGGCTCTGCGTACGATCATGATGGCATCATGCAGCGATCGCTCCGTTTCCTCTGTGAACTGTTCTGCTCCGCCTCTCAGGATGATGGTGCACGTCTTCGCCTTGGGGCAGCCCTTAAAGAAATTGTACCTGCGAGGAAAAACACCACTGATCACTGAAGGCGACACTTCCGACACAGCTGAGCTTAAACGTTCACAAAAACATTAAATAAATAAGGATTTAGACGCTTTTTCACATTTATAGTGCTGTGCTAAAACCTTCCGCCGACACTCTTTTCTTTAGATATGGCCGTGATAAATGAGAAATAAGTGGTGGTAAAGGTCAGGATTCAGGCACCGTCCAATCTAGCATGAGCTTTTAAAGACAAAAAAATGTCCACAACATTCACTGAGGACATGGTAAATCCATATCCTCAGTAGGTGAGACAATGTACCAACAGTATAAAACTGTAATGGGAGTGTCTGAGAGCGGCGGGTGAATGGATAGGAAGTATACGTTTTATGTGGTTTAATTAGAAACGCCTTAATCTGATAGAAAAGTCTTAATCTGATAGAAAAGCCTTAATCTGATCACTGTCAGTAACAGAGTGAACTAAAAATGAGAAATAGGTGAAAAAGCAGCAACGTTCCTCTGGGGAAAAAAAGCCTTCAGAAAGCCTAAATTACTGCTGAAGATCATCTAAAGAGAAGAGAAAAATGTCTCTCTGGCAGGAGACTTTCACGCACCACTGCTTTTCTGTAAGATGTGTATTAGGCCCATTATTATGATCGATTCTTACCTCTCTCCTCCTACTTGAACCTCTTCAAAGAGTTCACACAGTCCCAGGACGTCGTCTGTCAGGCCTCCAACAGAAGTCTGGATGGAGCCTCCACAGGCCTGATGGTCACATTAAACAATCTGATAACCTTCCTAACAACCTTTTTTAAAAGTAAACCACTATATAACTACAATTTAATAAATAGTCCATGTTGTTCAAGTTAAAACTTTTCCTCTTTTTGGCTGACAAATAATATTTAACATATTTCTTATTCATCCAGCTTCTGTTTGTCATACCATCATGGTCCTCTTCAGGTCCTCCTCCTGCACCCTGCCAGCACAGAACAGGTCTCTGTCTGCAAAGAACTGGGTGGCCACATCACCAATCGGCAACTTGGACAAAACCACTTTGGCTCCTGACTGATAAATCTTCTCCAGCTTGTCATACAGGATGTTCCACTCTGCATCCACAATGGCCTGGTAGTCCTGCAGAAAGGCTTCTGATCAGAGCGAGAAAGGAGATGTAAAGGTATTCTGTTTGCTGAAGCGATGACATACTTCCACCGATTTCACACGGACTTCTGCGTTATCCTTCTCGGCTTTAAGCTCCAGCTCCACATTAAGCAACGCAATCTTTGGATTCTCGTAACGTTTGGGCTGCATTTCAAACCCTGCGTAGGAAAAGGTTTTCTTGAAAGCAACCCCAGAAATCAACTGGGAATCCTGTGAAGATAAAGAGCAGAAAACAGTTTTATTAACTATTTAATAAACCATTTTATATGAAAACTAATAGTAAAAAATCATCTACAGTTATGTAAATGAGTGGGATGTGGACTGCAGTGGACACTAACCTCGAGGGCTCCTCCCTGCACCTTCTTGATGCCAATCATCTTCAGAGACAGCAGCTCATCTAGAGACATAACAGCATCCACCACCATCTTAGAGAAAAAATCCTTCTGACCAGCAATCAGCTTGGAGTTCAGAGCTGTAGCGGCACATTTCTCCAATAACTGCCTCTGCTCTCTGGAAAAACACGGAAAAAAAGCTTTAAGGACAATCCCACAAAGGAGAGAGGGAGCTTTGGTGTTTTAGCAAACACTCACTGTTTATCATCTTTTTTCACAGAGATGGCGATCTCCTTGATCTTGCCGACAGCGAGGTTGGTGGCTGTGCGGAACGCCCTGATGATGGTCTGAGGATGGAGACCCTCCTCCACATACGGCTTCAGTTGCTTTAGAAACTCAGCAGCCAGGAGCGTGACAGATGTGGTGCCATCCCCAACCTGAAGGATGAGCGCAGGCAAGAATGCGATAAGCTGGTTCCCAGTTTGTCAGGAATTTCCAAGGTGCACAGATGTAGAGCTCACCTCAGCATCCTGCGAGCGAGCAATGTCAACCAGAGTCTTAGCTGCAGGGTGAACTACATCCAGCAGTTTCAAGATAGTTGCACCATCATTGGAAATTGTGGCCTTCCCTTAAAAACATTAATTTACATATATTAAACATAACCCACAGAAAAAAAAACATTTTTTTATGCATCTCCTCTTACCTCGGTTATCCACCATCAGCTTGTCCATCCCTCTGGGCCCCAGGGTGGTCCTGACAGCCTCAGCAATCACCTGCAGAAGAGAAAATACATATTTAGTCTTTAATTTATGACACATAGATCCACAGAGACACAAGGTAGCTCACTGACCTGGCATGCATTGATATTGCTGACGAGCTGGGGAATGCCCTGAGACGTGTCTGTCCCCTCCTTTAGCAGGATAACCGGTGTGGGCTGCAGAATAGAGAGGATATGTCAGAGATGTTGAGAAATAAGGTAAGTTCCATCTAAAATAGATGCTAACAGCATGTCACTTCACCAATATGTGGTGGTAAACAAATCTAATCTTCAATCTAAGCTTAATTAAAATATAAATCTTTACAAATACTAATATTTTAATGACATTGCATAAATAATGCTAGAATAATACAGAAATATAACCTCTTGTATTAATGCTATAAGACCAAACAGGGTGTTTTATCAGTCATGCAGCCAACTAAAAAAATGTCAAAAGCAGAAATCTTTTACTAGAATAATATTTTACAAACATTTGCTTTTATAATTTAACAAAAATTATTCCAATATCAATTGCAGGTCTATCTATATTTCAAAACGAGCTTAATAAAAAGCAAATAAGAACTCAGTTAATACTTCCCTACTGACAGTCATACAAAGAAGCTAACTACGGCTAGCTTACTAACGCCTCACAGTAATGGCCAAAGTAGAATCATGTTAAAGGAAAGTTCTTCAAGTCCACGACTGACAGCTTTTTTAAAATAGATAGCAAATTGAATCATGTTTGTGAGTTATGCAGTTATCACCAACACGCTAATTGACATCACCCTTAGCATCATAAACGCCCATTGATTAAGAGATGCTAACAGCGTCTGGGTAACATTAAACCCTTTTAAAAATCATTTCTGCAAAATAACTGTTTTCCGACACTCCCAACAGCTTTCTATCTATAATTCGAGTTGTTTTGATGTGAATGATCAATGATTTAATAATGGATGGGTCCGGATTGTAAGCTTTCTGGGAGCAGAAACGCTAACTCACTCACCATCATTTTCGCAGTTCCTTCGAGAAGCTTTCCACCGGCATCCCCACCCACAATGCTTTTCGACGGTCAGAGTGGAAAGGGGTACATTCAAGAACAAGCAATTGAATTTAGTGAAATTCTTGATTTTTAAAAAATTCAATATTAAAAAAAATATTTTACGCTTTATCAGATTGTTATTTTCACAGCAAGCTATTTGGTTTTGTTACAGTAAAGTTATACTTGGGATGGGACAATTTATGTTTCAATCTTCAAGACTTATGAATTTGTGGAGGGTTTTTCTTCATCTTTAAACGAAATGACGATTCTAAATTATTTCATGTTTAGCTTTCTATTTGGTGAGTTGTTAGAGCCGTATTTATTGATAACTTATAGTTACAGATATCATAGAAGACCAAATACAAACATTAAACAGACATTGGTGTTTTTGAATGTAGCTTTTACGCTCTCGCAGCGCGGCCGACGTCAGGCCTCTGATTGGCTGTGAATTGCAGACTAGAGTGCAAATGTTTCATATTATGAGTTGTGCCGCGCGGGCGGCACGCTCGCTAACTGTAGAGTCCGTTTTTAAGAAAGATACGACGAAAGACAAAACACGCGCACACAAACACATGCCCAGAACTTGCGCGGAGTTTACATACAGCACACAAACTGGTGGCGGGAGAGGTAGATAACAAGATAGAAGGATCTGTATTTTATATATATTATATGTGGTTAAAATGAAACAATAAACAGATAAAAGTCTTCTTAAAGTCTACGTATTACAAGAAGAAAATTACCAAGATGGAGGAGTTCGGAGTTTATGCTGTGTTCGGAGTAAATAGTCCGCCACAAAAGCTGCTGAGGTACGAATGTTAAATTACATTTAGCCAGGTCTTTTCATTGTTCATTGTTTTTAATTAGTATTTGACCACATTTAACCAGTTTAAGCGCCGGTACGTTAAAGGTACTATTTTCGTGAGGTTTTATGGCGCCTCTTGAAATGAGCCATCTTTGAATTATCTATTAACCTTTCCTCTTCTTCACAACTAATTGCAAATCAATAAATATTTGCATCAATTGTTTTGCTTAGTAGACACCATAAGGTCAGCATTACCCCTTTGTTTTTACTTGTTTCTTTTTTTTAATTGTATTTTTTTGTATGTTTTTGTCAGTGCTGAGGGCTCGTGCTTGGTGTCTGTTGCTGTTCCCCCAACCGCCCACCAGGTGGTGCTGTTCAGCAGCGGTCTGTGGGGAGAGAGGATCTGCGTCAACGCACAGCTCAATGATGCTGACTGCTTCCCCATCACCATTGGAAAACTGACTCCTTATAATAGGTACGTACGCTTTAATACTCAAAATAACCATAATTATCCTGGATCAACTCTGACTTGTGCTGTAGAGGATGATACTCATTAATTTATGTCCAATAATAAGATGTATTTGTACTTTTCCTCTGGAAAATGTGTTCTCCAGGTGTTTGTCATGGGAGCAGTGGGAAGAAGAGACATGGACAGACAGCATCACATTGAATGTCTCAGTGGAGGGAGGAACCACGGTAATCCAAAAATATACAGTTTGTAATGATTTCAGTTTTATAATAAAGCAATGATAGTGACTGTGTTTCACAAACCTGAGTAACCGATATCTCTTACGGGGTAACGTAACAGCGATTTTCTCCCCTCCTAGTCAAAATCAGAATCAAAGCTCATCTTGGCTATGCAGGAATACACCCCAAAGGTAATATAATAGACATAAATCAGCATCAAAAATAAACTACAATGCACAACAATTTAAGCATTTAAAGTCAAACCGTTTATTTCTTTTGACATATAGCAACTCAAACCAGCCATGTTTAGTTTTCTCTTAATCGCATTGTTAAATCTAATGAATAAAGATGGGATTTTTATGTAGTTGTACCAGTTTTTCTTGTTGGACTCGAGTATTTTGTGACATAAACTCTGTGCTACATCAGGACAACGCGGCTCCCCTCACAGCTCGAGAGCTCAACGGCAAGAAGAAGAGAAGGCGTTCACCAGAAGAAGACACTGATGACCAACGCGTGGAAGAGGAAGAGAACACGTGTCCCAATGGTGGTAAAGAAAAGACCTCACTGGTGAAAAAGGTTCGAGGTCAAAGTAAAATCAGCCAAAAGCTGTTCACTCGTGGAGCAGATGTCTCCAAAACAAAGGCAGCAGGTAAAAAAAATATATAATTTACTTTTATTTATTGTGCTTAAATATAAAGCTTTATTTGGTGATTAGATATATTTGGGGGGGGGGGGTATTTATCACTACAACGTAAAGCATTTCTCTTGTCATATTTCACCTTTAAAATCTGCTTCTTATTCTCCTGTTTTGCAGCTAATGGAGAGACGCAGGGGATTGTGGGAAAAACGCCTCCTCAGAGTGCAGCCAGGGTGAAGAGTAGGCAGGCCAAGACTCCCACACAGACTGGTGCATCTATGCATTCATCCTTTTGATTGTTTGTTTGTTGTTTGCATCCTTCTGTTGATGTGCTTCTATGTTGACATCTACCCAGAGGATCGTACTGGAGAGATTTCCTCTCTTTAGCAGTGTGCACGCTCACATACACAGATTTTACGTCCCAGGTAGCAAAAGCTATGTGGTACACATGTATAGTTTGTTTGGCCTCCATTTACAATATTATTTCTGTTAGTTTAGCTTCCAAAAATGTGGCCATAGAAGCACATATTTATCATCTTATATTTATTTAAGCTTGTATTTATATCACTTTTGGCCACACAACACTTACTAGAGCCAAAGGAAACACAGATAAGGCTCAATGTCTGCATGAATTACACTAACCTGACACTTCAGGAGCGTTGTGTGAGTAGAGGGTTTATAATCACATAATCAGTTCTGTTTAATATCCTGTGATGATGACGGCAATCGGAGGATTATTTGCACAAAGCTCGTAAACAGGAAGTGAACTGAAATCCTAACCTGTCAAATAATGTGGGAATTGCCTCATTATGATACGTTAGACCCCAGCAGGACTGTAAGGATCTGTAGGGAAATGGGAGTAAATATGAAATCACATAGAGTCAAATTACTCGTGAACTGAATGCACGGTTCCTTTCTTAGCACGGTACACGTCTAGTTTAACTTTAGAGGTTTTATAGCAGCTCAGTGGGTCTCATACATAAATGCTGATCCTCTCTTTGGTTCAAACTGTTTGTATAGGGGCTTCCTGTGAGTGCTGCAGGTGTTTCCTTACAGGTGTAGCAGCTGGTTGTCCGTTTCTATCAGCTGTATCTATTTATTCTCTCTGCTCTTCTTCCCGTTTACGCTCTGGTTTGCTTAAATTAAACACCGAGTTATTCTGTGTTTCTGCAGCCTCACTGGTCTGCCCCTCAGGACGCTGGGGTCAGACCTTGTGTCCTATTGATACCCAGACAGCCATCCTGATTGGAGGACAGGGAGCCAGGATGCAGTTCTGCAAAGATCCCATGTGGAAGCTCTGCACAGGTCTGTATCACATTTGATTTGTAGCCAGAATGTTGCCATGGAGATTTGACTTTCCAGGCTTTGCTTTTTGTCCAACAGAGGACATGTCCTGGGTGGCAGCGGAGACTCTGGCGGAGGGTCCAACCCCTGAGGCCAGGATCGGTCACACGGCTATCTACGACCCTGAATCAAGGCGGATCTTTGTGTTCGGAGGATCGAAAAACAAGAAGTGGTTCAACGACGTCCACATACTGGACACGCAGAGCTGGAGGTGGAGCATGGTGGAGGTGTGTGTCAGCCTTATTTCCGCTCCGTTACTCCACCCTGTCGTCTCGTATCAATGCCCTCCTGTCCTTCTTTACCCCCAGGCTCAGGGTAAGGTCCCCCCGCTGGCCTACCACAGCTGCAGTATGTTTCGGGGTGAACTCTTCGTGTTGGGTGGAGTGTTTCCTCGCCCCAACCCAGAGCCCGACGGCTGTAGCGACTCGCTTTACATCTTCGATCCTCAGCTGTCTATCTGGTACCAACCCATTGTCACCGGAGACAAACCGTCCCCCCGCTCAGGGTAACGTAGCTCCATCTAAATACGTCGCAAAAACACATTTTAGTCTTTGTGTTCAGTCTAACTCTGCTTTCCTGCAGTCACTCCGCATGTGTGATGCAGGAGAGGTACATCTATGTGTTTGGTGGGTGGGACACTCCTGTCTGCTACAACGACATGTACATGTTGGACCTCGGTAAGACACACACTCATGAACACACACAGGGAATATGTGTGTAATTAAACCTGTTTACTGCTTCTTAGGTCTGATGGAGTTTTCTGCTGTGAAAACTAAGGGGAAAGCTCCATCTCCTCGCAGGTACGCATCTAATTACACCAAAACCTCACCCTTACTTTGTGTCCACGCAGAACCGAACCTTTATTTAACACAACCAGACAAACGTAGGCTCAAAGTTTCTCAGAGTGGATGCGTTCGTGTGTTGCAGCTGGCACGGCTGTGCTGCGATCTCCGACACGACGTTCCTGATCCACGGTGGTTACAACGGAAACAACGCTCTCCGCGACACCTTCATCTTTGATACAGGTAAGAGGCTGTTTGGGTGCCAGCGGGGAGGTTATTATCTTTGTTGTGAAGGTCTTACGGTTTGTTTCAACAGCGAGGGGGAAAAAAGCTGACACAGGAAAGCGATTGCTGCTGCTTTTCTGTCTGATTATGCAAAAAAATAAAATACTAAGCTGGGTTAAGTAACTGAGTCACGCAGAGTTAAAACTCAGACATGAATAAGTTATTACTGGATCTGGGCTGGAGATAAATTTACACTGTTATAAAATCTGTTTTCCTTTTATTTGAGCATCACAGATCATAAATACCTGAAAGAAATGAGATAACCGAGAGCTTTGTTATTGTTTACTTTGGGGAAAACGCTACTTGTTAGCATTTTACTTAAACTTTCCAATACAAACAAACATAAATGACCCAAACTTCTAATTTAGGCCTAATTCATAAACGTGCAAACAGAATAAGATGGGAAAGCGCTAACTGGTACCCGCACTGTCTCCGCTCAGCTGAAACAATATCACACCAGTCACATAAAGACTTATCACTGAATATTTCTCCGGTCAGAGCAGTAAACATAAAACCTGAGCTGCTGCTTTGCTTTGGTCACTGCTGAGCATCGCTCCAGTTGCAGAACTGGGATGAACTGGGTACCATTCCAGCTGTGAGGCTGCCTCAGAACTGGGAACAGCGTATCCACGGGTCCTTAAAATGTCTTAAATAAGTTTGTTTTTTTTTAATTAACGCCTTATATGTCATTAAAAATGACAAGTTTTCCTTAAATTCCAAGGTCTTAAAAAATCCCACATCAAGTAAAAATAATTTATATATTAATATGATAAAAGAGTTTTTGTATAAGACTGAAATCTGCAGAACCCCTCGGTTGTGTGTGTGTAGGAGGGGGTGGGGGATCTTTTCAACCACGCACATTAGCGGTTTGTACTTGATGAGCTAACAGGTGCATCAGTCACAGGGAAGTGCAAATTGAATGTTCACTGGCTGCATGATCCAAAATTTATGAAAAGGTTATCAGTGGCTATGAAGCCCGCTGTACGCGGTGCAAGAAGCTTTTTAAACTCAGCTCAATGGGAATTAAATACACAAAGCTGCTGCTAAATCCTGTGAGCAGATGCTGCTCCATCGGTTCCTCAGACTTCAGCTCCTCTTTCGATCCCAGCAGCGAGCGCAGCATCAGAAACAGACCTCAGGGCAATGTTTGGTGCACCGCTTCCCTTCAGGCAGTGGTACTTTAGCGTCTGCACAGTGTGACAAAACACCTACAGCTAAATGTGGGAGGTGGAGAGATTTTCCTGTTTCCTGATTCAGGAATTGCTAAAAACCTTATATCCTCGTGGCCGATGTCAACAGAAGCAGTTTTACTTTGATATTTAATAAAACCTTCAACTTAACCCTTTATGGCCTGATGTTGCATATTTAATACATACTGTTTGTGAGACATGTTGCATCACTTTATGGCAGAAA
>JBAMIG010000005.1:4168366-4230221 GCA_037177335.1 Kiunga ballochi
CACTAAGGTCAATAGAGAAGCAGGCACAGCCTGCGGTTGACTAAGTGGAAGTGATATTCAGACTCATGAGTGACTCATGGATCTGTATTGGGCGAAAACATGATGTCGATGTCTTTTTAAAAAAAACGTATAAAGATGATTTTGAAGAAAAAGACACTTTCACAAGCAAAGGTGACGTTGCATTCAGGTAAAGGAGCAGGAGATGGCATCTATGTGTGAGTGGACATTTTGCACACTTTGCAAACGAAGCATTTGCTTCAGGAAATGCATCCAATGGAAGCAAAAACCGGTATTATGACTCTTTGCACTGTTTTCATGGCATAAAGCCAGAACGATGAGCTGGTTACTGTTATAGTTTTGTGTAAGCTCTAACTGGGTGGTACAGTGGTTAGCAGTGTGGCTGCACAATAAAAAGGTTGCTGGTTAGATCTGCGGCTGGAGGGAAGTTCAAACAGTGTAGAGTTTGCACATTTCTACCTGCGGATGAGTTCCCTAGCTTTCTCCCACCCTGTGAGTGGTTATATGTCTGTCCATGTTGGCCATGTGATGGACTGTTCAGGATGTACTAAGCTTCCCCCTTAACCTTGAATCGGATTAAGCAGTATAGCAAATAAAGAAACATCTATTTAAACTGTTTCAATAAATCCATAAAACTGAATGAACATCCTCTGGAAAGGGAAAGGGAAATGTTTGCACCTGTAACACCATCCTGACAGGGACCAAACTCAATGTGTGTGACAGGTGAGCGGGAAGATTTTGATGAAACAATATCTCACCAAAAGTAAATAATCCTGTTTGCAGAACTGGAGTTTCTAGAGATACAGGAAGGGAAAAAAAAACCAGCTAAAAACAAAAAGGAAGAAACTAAACCCACAGGTGTGTTTTCATCTATAGGAAACTATCATTTCTAGATATAAATGTAAATTACTTTTATATATATATATTGTTGGGAACATCTGTGCCTGCACCTGCCGTCTTCCCACCTGAAGACAAGGCGCTCAGACAGACAGACAGCAGTAAATGTTCGGAAAGATTCGGGCAAAGCCGAACGCAGCACTCCCTCTCTCTCTCTCCCTCCCTCTCCCCAATTCTCTCGTCGTGGTGCAAGCAGCCATGTTGCCGCGAGCTTGTTCCGGTATCAGGGCAGGATCGTGCGCATAGACTGCATTCGGGCGCAGCTCCTCGCCTTTCTCCCCCTGCTGCCCCTAACGAGCACCTCCTAACGAGAAAACCCCACTTTGCCGATAATGGATTCTACAACTTGATGAGTCCTCCTTCAGTCTGCTGGTGACTGAGATATTAGTTGGCGTACCGACAGCTTGTATATCGCCACACTGCAGTGCTGCACTGGTGAAGGACCTTTTTTTTTCCAACCACGCAACATAAGGAAGAGCGCCGGTATATTCCGTGGATTTGGAGTTTTGTGGGTTTCTCTGTGGCAGCCACTGCCACCGCGGTCGCTGGAGGATAAGCTAACTAGCTAGCTTTGCATAGAAAGAAACGTTGAATCAGCTAGCTACATGGGCTAGTGTCGACCAACCAGTTAGCCAACGCAACAAATTATTTAGTGTTTATCACCTGTCATGTTACCATTTCACAAGGTGTTCCTTTTATTTGTCGGATCTCCTGCCTCCACTGTCTCGCTGGAAATATTTAGAATATTTCTGTCAGAGTTGGGAAGGTCGAGAGCTGACCGGGAGTAACTTTGGCCTGAAAGTTTTTAGACCCCGGACCTGATTTCGGATCTGAAAGGAAACATCTGTGCTCCAGAAAGAAGCAGAAAGACGACGACGACGCCGCGTTGTGAAAACGAAGCTGGATAAACATTTACAGATCTGGGCTTCAGTCGGGACTACCTCAAACGTTACTTTGCAATATTGCAGATTAACATGATAGCCACCTAATTGAATCTTGTCTCGTTCAACACAAACGTTGCCCAACTTTTCTTCCAGCTAGCACAAGTAGCTAGCTGGCCAAAACGTCACAGTGTCAGGCTGTGAGCTGTGGCGTCCTCGCTGTTACTCGTTCCCATTTTTCGACGCTAACTTGGAGCTGAGTTCTCATATCCAAGCAGTGGCAGAAGAAAATATTAACTTTTCCTGTTTTGTGCTTGTTGACAAACATGAGAAATGCGGTTGCTACTAGCTAGTTATTAGCTAGCTGGCTAACTACTCGCTGCTGATGTGGAATTCAACTTGTTGATTCACGGGCCATCTGTCGTGCTGCTAGCTGGCTAGCACTGGACATTTGTAAACAAGTTTCTTTCTTACCATCACTTCCAAAGGCTTTGAATGCAATAGAGACACTGACTGGTCGTTGTTGCTTCACAGTTCCTCCCCCCTTCTTTTGCTTTCTTTTTGCTATCCCAAGTCTGAACAATGTCAACAAGGCCCCCTTTGGCTCAAGTGATCGAAAATTCCGCTGCTAAGGTAAGATTAGCCTCTAAAATCAATCAGCACAATTATGCAGCAACTTAAATTTATCCACAGAGTAACTTTAAATGTGAATGTCTATCTACTTTGGAGATCTTTGGCCTCTTAGCTTTCCACAATCTGTGATTTTTCTCTGTTGTCTTTGCCACACTGCAGTGATTCACCAGCTTGCCTACGCAATTACACTGGATTTCCCACTCCTTAGGCCATAGCAGAGCAAATTTAGGCTTGTGTTTAGTCTGTGTCTCGAAGCATGTCCTCCTACTTGACTTTTGTCACTTTGACCTGAAACAATACGGGCATTGCTGGTCGACTTGAACTTAATATAGCTTAGAGTTCTTATACTCAAATTCCATGTACTTGTTAGATGTAGTGTTAGCAGTGTTGGTGAGCTGTGTCATAAAAAGAGAAAATGTCTTTTAAAAGTAAAGCTTGTCCAAGATGTAGAAGTTGGCTTTAGACACTGAATCAAACACACAAAAAAAATCTATTTAATTGTCAAATGAAAGGGGGAAATATATAAATGATGCAGGCTTGTCTTGCATGTAAACTTGGATTATACAGCTGTAGCTACCTGTTTGTGCTAAATGTTATAAAAGGAATAATTAGTATACAAATGGGCAAAGAGTAGTAATGAAGATGGGTTTGGTTTAAAAGGTCTTTGCTATGTTGAGCCAGTTAAAACAGCAACAAACGCATCTGACTGTGTTGAATTAATTGGAAGTGTTTAATCAGCGTTTACTCCCACTTGAAATGATTCAGCTGTTGTCCCGGGTGTTTTTTCAGCTTTTCCTACAACAAAACTGGGCAACATCTTGGTTTTACACAGGGTTTTGTGCTTGGGATTCCACGAGTGGGCCAAACTTACTCATTTTTGTTCGGAAACGTACATTTACTTGATGTTTGACATGGAGGTCCTGAAGCAAACACCACTTAGAATAATAAAATACAAGCTAAATTATATTCTGTCTGCCAGGCAGCTGGCAGCATCCTCTCTGTCTCACTGTGTGGGCTGACTTCAGCAGTCCAGTCCAAAAGTTCAGCTATTTAAGAGATGTTCTTATCAGAAACACCGTAGGTAGGTAAGAAAATGCCATACAGTTATGTTGTTGCAGTCTCTGCTTTGGTAGTGTTTGTTTCATGACCGTTTCTGACCTTCTCGGGTCGCTCTATATGGCAAAAAGTACACACATACTAGTACTAGCAGTGGGAGAGGGTTTAACTAGCTTATTTTAATAGGGGAACCAGTGTGTACATGCATAACAATACACATCCTACAGTGAGGTAAAATAAGACCCGTCTTTACCTAAATATAACTTCACATGAAGAGTTTTGAAAACAAACCAATGCTCGTGCTGTTCCTGCTGTAAAAGCATTTTCCCTTACAATCAGGGCAACACTATAAGCTGCGTGTCCGGAAGTTCAAAAGCTAAATAAAACCCTCAAGTGTGCTGCAAATCCATGCTAGCATGCTGCAACAAAACTCCTGCTCCACGTATACAGCGTCTGCCTTAATCTTAAAGACAGTTTTATCTTGCTATTATGTAAAAACCACAATGCTCACACGAAAGCTATTACGGTTTTCAGCCCAGACTATGACTTGCATTACTCAGGACAGCTGTTGACAAGCATCACGTGGTATTTGCTCCTTCATAGGAACAGGCTCTCTTTAGTGTTTGATGGGAAAATGGTGTGTACACGTTGACAGTTTAGCTACTGGATGGTGTTGGCATGTATTTGTAACTAAACACACTTCTCTATTTGTGATGCCCGGGCTTCTTTCTATACGAGAGTGTAGCTGTGAAGCTTTAGCGGGGATGTTATAGCAGTTGTTTGGTAGCTTAGTTAGCGTAGCAAGCGCTATATTTATTGATTAAAAGGTTGTGTGAAGAGTTTGGGGAATCCTAATAGTGGGTATAAGACAGGAAATGGTAAACGATTTGTCAGTAGAGATACGTGTTGTCATATGTCTTGAAAACCAAAGTCGCACTGCACACTTGCTATCAGGAAACACATTTGGTGGTGGAAAACTCAGCGGTTCAGATATTTTCATGAAGATATCTGTTGATACCCTGATCACACTTTGAGCCAGCGTGAGTCTGTTGGCACTTTAAACACCATAGGTCACTTCAGTTATCAGACTAAAACTGAAGCACACCATATGTGAATATTCTGACATGCTTTCACTCTTTTATTAACGCCATCCAGGAGTGGAAAGAGCTATCCCACTGACAGACACATCTCCATTTACCATGAGCTCCTTATAGTTGATGTCGTATCGCATTGCTGTGTGAGCATTAAGGCGTATGAGAGGGAAATTCCTTCACCCATGTCTGACCGAAGAGTACGGCCAAAACAGAAAACAAACTGGATGGAAAAGTTTGGCCAGGCTCCTCTTTTTTTTTTAGTCACAGCCCAGTTTAGCATTATCTAATAGCATACTTTGTTAAGCAAATCATTGCTGAAGGCAGGTGCTGCTATCGTAACATTTGATCTGCTCCATAACTTTTAGGAACATCTCCAAATGTCAGAGAATACAAAGCTTTGTGTCTTTTATAGGAAATTTGCACCACAGGTCAATGGTTTGGTGAGAAAGTAAGAAAAGACTAATATTAAAGATGGTTTTAAGAGGAAGCAGCATAAAGTTAATGGAGCCTTTTGGGAACAGACAATGTAAATGAATCCCTTAATCTTTCAGAATAAATTGTCAGATGAGTAATAGAAGGTGTGCATAAATGAACTTAATATTTATCAGGAAAGCAGCTTAGAGGAAAACAAATCAGCTGCATTGCATGTAAATAAGCAGATTCATGTTCCCATTAATGGACTAGACCGGCTGTCATTTCTGTAAACTGGATACCACAGCTTGTTTTACACAACCATGAAGATATTTTATTGGTACTTAAATCTTCTACAGATCGATTAGTTAATCTGAAATGGCTACTGGCGGATTATGGTACATTTTATAGGAAATTGCTGAATATTTGGCTTGTTGCAGCAGCTTCTCCTTTCAGACGACAACACAGAACAGACTCTAAGCAGGTGAAACAAAAGATTATGTTTCTAAACGTCGCCTATTTCTCTTTAAATTCAACTAAATATGCACAAAGAGAAGACAGACTGGAATATCTACTGGCAAGTTTTGTGCCCTGGGACTTTCTGCTAATTATAAGAATGAAGCCACGAGGGACGTTAATGGAAATGTTATCCATCTGTTAATGTTTATATGTAGTCGTTTTAACATCTTCCCGTCATAAAACACCTATCAGTGTCACACCAACATATAACAAGAACATAATTTTAGACCTCATAGAGGACACACTTGATTTCTGGACATATTTCAGTACTAGCATGTCTTTCCCTGGTCTAACTTTTATCATGTGCGCAGACGGCTGCAGGGCATCTGAAGAAGGAAGCCACTTTGATGAGCTTCCTTTTGTCCAAAGCTCACTATAGGTTGTGTCCCTATGTCACCATCTTTTTATCAGATGCCATTATTTCCACTGTCCTAATGTGATAAAACGAAGGTATTAAATAATCTGCTTTCGGTCGGTAGCACAAAAAACATGAAAGTCCAAATTAAGAATGCATTTCAGCACGTGGGAACAGACATGAGGTTTATTAGTAAGCGAGGACAAAAAGGTTTTAGGTTATAAATGGGTAAAACCACACGAAGAGTCCTTATAGGTCTTCAAGTTTTATTTATATCTATCTTTTGATACGTCACACAAAATAATCTAAAGTAACCTGAAGTGTTATCCCAAGAGAATCCCCTCTGCTGTGTAAAGAATAAATAAATCCTGCATAATAACTGGAAAACAGACAGAAAAGGCTCCTTTCTGAAAACGACACTATAAAATAGTTTTTAACATCTTTTGTTTTCCAACCTGAGTGGAGAATTTAGAAATGCAGGAACTACATCTACCTAGCATTGACTTTCTGTTGTCTTTTGGCAGAATAGTTGCTGTTTAACACAAATGATCCAGGATTAGAGACCACATATCTGAATGTAAACACACAGTGGCTACAGTTACATGATGCTTTTTCATTTGGAAATAAATAATTAATAGAATAAACAATAATTATAAACAAATAATTTATATATATGTTTATTATAAATAATAAACAAATAATAGAATTAAAGTTTTTTTTTCCTTCGCAGTTACAAAAATGTCTTTTTGAATGAAGTTTTATGGAAGAAATGTGTAAATTTAGGATGAGTTCATTCAGAATGAAGGGTTAACACTGTCCTTTTTGTGGCCACCAATCACCACAAGCCTTAAACAGCTAATATATCCATCACAAAAGTAGTGTTCACTTTTCTTTTCCCTCATGTGTGTAACGTAATATTCAGTGACTGCGACACGCTGAGCTGTAAGGCCAATCTAAGTCATATATGATGTAAAATAGCAAAGATAACCCAGCTGATGGTGGTCAATACCGGTGGTGAAACATTGTTTTTCACCCTCCTGTAATGTTTATGTGACGCGTTACAGGCTGGTAACGACACCTTGGTCTTTTCTATCTCATTAGAAAGAAAAACAAATCTGACAAGAATGAATCTGTTTGGAGGAGATGAGTTTTCCTTCTGTTGTGTCTCCTCTGTAACCCACATGGACAGAGCAGCACAAGCAGCAACACGTCCATGTGCTTTTACTTCATTTTCCTTCCAGCAAAGTTTTAAGACACATTTTTAAATAGATATTGACCATCTTGAGGAATCTTTATGATTAATTCCTCGTAGCATTTAATACTAAATGAAGCAACTGTGACGAAACTGGATTAAGATCTTCACTTTATACTGATGTGATTTAGTTTTATGTTACCCAAAAAGCCTGTCTGTACGCTGCCTTCCAGCAAAGACGATCCATACCAGCATTTCATCTGAATTCAGCTAAATATAACCAAAGTAGTTACAATTAGATTACTTATGGAGAAAAAAGTCAGCTTTACTCTGTACTTTTCCATTTATGGAAACAATATTAGTCATTTTTCTTTCTACGAAACCTTTGTTTTCCTTTCTGTTACTCGTTACAGCCGTCCTGCTGAGCTAACTGAATTATAGTGAAGCAGGAAGGGTCCGAGGGAGACCTAAGCCAGGATGGGAATTAATATTTGCTTAAAAGTTGCATCAAGGTTTTTGGCAAGGTGCTTTATTGCATGAGATGCTGTTTGTTACAGCAGTTAAAACGTCTTCGAATGTATTTGGCAACGGTGAAACTCGTGTACATACCTCCTGTGATTATCATACTTTGGTTAGTTGTGTGTGTAAAAATGACTCAGCTGGATAATAAGCCCCTTGTAAATAAAAAGAGGCATTTTTGTAGAGAAAGTATGGGTCAGTGGGTTACTATGAAGCTTTAATCTTTTTCTTTTAATTTAGATTGTTTGATTTGATGGCCACTGATTTAACTGCTTTGCATTAATCAGATGATAAGAATCTTAGCGTTGTATTTAGCGTGCACTGCTATGTTACACATCTTTTTTTTTATAGAACATTGACTCTGCTGGCAGGTTTTATCATGCATCTCATGTAAAACAAGTGAAAATGCTTACTAACCAGATAAGGGTCGGTATCTGTCCATGCTGAGCTACCTTCACCTTGCATTGCAATGTTTAGAGTACATTATAACGCCGCCCCCACCTGTTTTTACACGAGCTGGGATGGTTTAAAAACAGGTTGGAAATACTCAGAAATGGCTTCTTGTCCCCCAGTTATGAATTTAGTTGCACCGTCACAGCTTTGAGCCTGTACTGTGCATTTTACTTTGAGTATTTCTGCAAGACAAACAAGGATAAAAGGAAGTTTGACTGTTTTTTTTTTCTGAGATAATGTGACTGATGTATCCTAAGAAGCACATAAACACAATTTGCAATTTTTTTTTTTAAATGTCTAAAACAAAATCTCTTATAAAAGCACACTTTTGTGCCCTGAGTCTAAATGCATTGTGCTTGTTGCACACAGCCCAAAGAGGATTTAGGGACAGGAGACAAGTTTTGGGTCATTGCAAATTCTAAACTGGGTTTGTAGGCAAAAGGTCGCAGTGGGATACTCCAGCATAAACAGTCTGTTTTTAAAGGCCATGTATAGAAAGCCTTTGGTGTCAGGTCTCAAGATACAAGACAAAATGGCACCGGACATGAGGACGGACAGGACATTATTGCTCCGTACCCCTGTCAGAGACTATGTATAATCTGATCTTATTATTTAATGTGCTGTTTTATTGTGTTTAACCTATGAGTGTGAAAACACTGGTTGTAATCTTCTTCACGGATAGCGTAATTGTGACTTGCTCTAAAGTTTGCAAGCTTCTTTTACACACAACTGTCAGCTAATCCAGGAGTTAATAGTTACAGGAATCTGGGGGCTTCCAGAGTAAACGTTAGTTACCATGACAGCCTGCCATCCAGCTATTATCAGCAGTGCTTATGCACATATCATAAGAGGGCTGTCAGCTGTGGAGAAGTGCTTTATGACATATTTCTGCAGGTGTGATGTGGACGAAATGTGAAGTGGCTTTAATCAAACATGTTGCCATGCAATGCAAATCTTCACTGTAGCTGTAAAGATGGAGGAAAATCCCATAATAAGAATAATTTCTAAAGGCAGTTCAGCGTTAGGTGCTGTTTGTCATTGTTCACGCATTTCCCATCAACAGGTTTTCACTGTTTGTTGACTTCCCTGATGTCTGTCTGATTTCCTGTTTCACAGCGTCCCTTCCCCCAGTCCATAAAAGCACGTCTCTTCTGACACACTAGAAATACTGGTTTGCCATTTCAGCTGTTATTTTATCCTCCATGTCATTGTTTGGGTCATTGAACACTATCTGCATAAACAGGATCCTGTGCGGCCATTAATTTGTTCACGTTTAGAGATTTGCTGATCATCAAAGTCATTTGCAAATTTGCACAGCTTGCTAGGTTAAATTAAGGAAGTCATTTTTTCAAGTGTACATTGAATTGAACCAAAGATCTTTTACGGTAAGATTTTTCATTTCAGAAGGATATAAAACGAGGAGCAAGAAGCAAACCAAACACACCGTGACCTATTTGCAGGACTCGGTGATTCCTCTTGGGCCAGATGTGAAAAAATAGCATAGAGAATGCTAGGATATACCGTTTTCCCGATCTGTTCAGCACATAAGCACACCCACTGCATATTTCATGTTGTCAGCAAAGTTTTAATACAGTATAGTCACACACACATAAGCAGAGCTCATTTTAATGATATCAATAACTGTTTTTCCACACATTAATGCGTTAACTCCACAGAATAATCTGTTTGCATTCATGTTTTTATACTGGCAGCCCTCATAAATATTCCCACATTTCTAAATGTAGGCTATATTTTATTTTTATCTTTAGATCTGACTGTGTTGCCAGTGTCGGTAACATGAATTATTCCAATTACTATAAATCATTAATCAACATCTTTCCAATAGATTCTGAAAGAGTTTAAAGGTTTCATCTTTCTGAGACATGTTAAGAAAATACTTTTTATACAAAGCAGGAGTTTTTTCTCTCGCTCTGCCTTCTGTGCATTTAGGTTTGTCGCCATACTAAAACTTTATACTCTGTACTGATACTATGGATGCTTCTTATGATTATGACAGTCTTTTCTGAGAAAATGGTCATAAAACCATGAAAATAAAACAAAAAATAGACATTTATGTTGTGAAATTAAAGCTGTTTGCTCTTAGAAAGTGTTTTAATGCAGAAAATACAAATATAAAAGCTTTAACCTTTAATAGGGTACCTTAACAGCAGTGTCCTTTTCCTTACAAAACATGAACTATAAAACTAGTTCAGATAATCTAGTCATTTAACTAGATTCATCATTTAAAGATTATTTTTGTCTGCAATATGTGGCATTAATATCTAACTGTAAGCCAGGATGGGATCAGTCAGTAGCAGCTTCGTGTCATTCATATTAAGTGTCGTCATGGAGTAGAGGTGAACATCAGGAACGGCTGTTGTTGCATAAGGACCAAGCCCTTTCTGAGCATTTGTAGATGGGGGCGGGGCCTGCAGCATCACCATCATGACACATGATTTTACACCAGTCTCAAAACGTCTGCCATAAGCGTTAGCAACACCATCATTAATGGTCCACCGGTTAGCTCCAGTAGGAGCAGTGCTGCCTGCTCCAGTGCCTAATGAAAATGGCTAGATGTGACCATGAACCAGCAGATGCCAGACTGGTATACAAGTATTCACAATCATGCTAAATAAAAGCTCGATTTTAGGGTGGATTAGTAGCTGAGAAATCTTTCCTTAGCCCTACTGTGAACATAAACCATCCTGAAAATAAGAGACAAGCAGTTGTTGCTCATGTTTGAATATTTTGAACCAAACTCATTCCCTTTATGCCTCGGATGTCCTGCTTTTTATGGTAACTTAATCTGCCGCCGCTTAGCTCTACCTGTTTAATGTTCTCTAGTTTGGCTTTTATTATCTAAAGCATCAGACTGTGGTTGTAAAATGGTTTTAGTATCTTAAATCGTGGTGAAATGTACATGAAGGAAGCACCTTGTGTATTAAGCACAACTATAAAAGCACGTTCAGTGTGTGTGAGATGATAAATATCCTGCTGCTTTTATGCAGGATTATGTCTTACTTCAGATAGTACAGCGTGCTTTAGAAATATTCCTCATTCTGTTTAGTTGCAGGACAAATAAGCCGTTTTTTGCAGTTACCGTCTCACATGGTTTTGAGGAAATGTTCATGTCTTTAACTTGTTTGTCGGCGTTGTGTTTCTGTGCATTTTACTTTTAAGCTGCACCGGTGAGAAATGTTGCAGATCGCCCCGGTAACAAAGAAAATGGTTTTCTAAATAAAGCAGGATTTGTTTTCTGTTTGTCACCCGACACCTTGGAAAGTGACGCAAAGGCAGATATATGAGAAGGAAACGCTGAATGTGTGAATACGTTAAATTCAAGTGCTTCCTTCTTTTTTTCTATTATCACTTGGCTTGAATGAGTAATCTTTAAGCTCTCTGGATGCATCTTGCTTTTACACCCAGGGAGCAATAAATCATGCCTCTCGCCTCAGCGGACCCGTAACTATTCAGATAAACAGAAAAGCTAAGCTAACCAGGTACCGAGCAGGTAGTACCTGCCTCACACAGAAGGTTATTTACTCCATCACGATCATAGTGGCACTTCAGTGTCCTGGCATACTGATACATGCAGCAAACGTTTAATTGGATTAAATGACATTTTCATTATCACACACTCGCTGTTGGTGTGCGTCTAGCTGTTCAGCCAACAGTCCAGTGTAATTTGAAGGTGTTGGTAAAACAGGCCCTTCCAGTTGAGCTGAGAATTAGGCGTGGTGTCAACTGTAAACCTGTGATTTGAAAGACTTGACGTCATCCAGGTGAGAGTGCAGATGTTTGGTTCAGCGCTTAGCGATGCAGATTTTCATAACATTAGAAAAGTGTCAGACAAAAAACAGACTATTGGAAAACTGAAGCTAACACACCCAGATAATGTAGCTGGGAGTTAAGTCACTGTTTTTTTTTATTTTATTATTATTAATCAAAAGTTAGTCAAACTTGCTAAACCTAATATCTGTACAGTGCATACAGCTCAGATACTTAAATGCATGATGATCTCCCACAGAGAGAGTTTGTAGGAGGAGAATCTGAAGTGTTTTTCCACACAGTCCAGATTGTCGGACATACTTTGTTGACTGGTTTAGCCTCCCATGCATCCATACTGGGACATTGATAATGGCCCAGTTGACTGGCCTGTTTGGTCTGAGCTGTGCATGTGAACTTAATGAGTGTAATTCAGCTTTTTTCAGTTTTTTCAGGGCTGTTGCTATGGTTACAAGGCTAAAATGATATATCAATTTATGAAGAATTATTAAGGCCAAGCAAATAAACAAACTTACTTTTTAAACTAGCAGTACTTTGTTGATCTGCGTGTTATTTCAACAGTTTTCTCATCTGTATATATTTCCTAAAATATTGGCTTTAAAAATAAGGTATTTACATATCTTATGATTTCTATAGTACTTTTTCTTTTAGATTGTTTTTATTTGAACTTTTTATCTGCTGTCCTCTACAAACCAACCTCAATTTGTTCTTATTTATTTTATTCCAGCCATATTGGATAATTATTTTTTGCCCTCTTTAGAAACACATTTTACTTTCATCTCACTTGTTGATCCTTGTTCTTATTGACATTAGAAAAAGCCTGTTTATTTGTATAGCAAACTTCAATGTGATTTAAAGGTCTCAGGTCTATAAATGCAGTTCTGGGGTTTTACAGGTAAATGCTTATATGTGCAGGAATTTAAGCATTCATTGATTCACTCAGTCACGTGTTTGTAGCACTACATGCAATCCAAAACTTTCCCTAAAGCAGCTCAGAGCAGCTTGTAGAGCATTGATGGCACATTTTGATGTTTATATTTGTCTTTTCTGGTAGCCAGAGGTGGCAACCAGTGTGATTCTCAGATTCATGACTTGGCTGACTGGCTGCAGGACATGTTGCAACACTTGTAGGAATATTCCTAAACTCTGTGTGCACAGTGCTCATTTTCACATTTTTCTACTTCAGAAGCGGTTTTCTCTCGGTGTAGCATTATGTGATCAGCTATGGAAAAAGTAGTTCCATGTACCTTTTAGCTTCACACCCTTTCTGTGTTCAGTATTTATTTTTAAGCTTTTGATATCAGTATCAACACCTTCCAGGCAACCAATCTTGTGAGCAGAGATTGTTATTGTGGTAACCAGGTAAATGGAGAAGTTGTAGTTCTGTGTGTATTCAGCGCTTGACCTCAAATGGTATGTTGGAAATCAGTGGAAGGACAAATTTGTTCCTTGGAGGAGATTTAACAAACACAAAGTGCTGCTGGGGAGGACTGGTGTTGACTATGTATGTCAGCGGATTGTCATGGAAACCCCGATCACAAAGCCACCATGTAAACGCTCTAACTTACGGCCCGAACAAACCATTTAGGGTTTATATTTGTGGACAGGTGTCAGTAAAATGTTTCTTTCCTCAACAAATGCATCATAAAATGTAAAACTTCCAAACCGTTCCAATAAAGTTCTGGTTTTAGTCAAACACACATCCCAGTCATATCCCAAATGATGGCTCAGCTCCATCAAGAAGCACCTTTTTAGACATTATCAGGGGTGACGAGGTGACGTACCACCCAGCTTCTCAGAGCAGCCACCCTGCCGAAGCTACACGGACCTGTTTAGTCCGGTACCTAACATGCTCCACTCACACCCCTGGAGTTGCATAGCAGCAGAACAAGAGCACACAAGCAAGTCTATGCTGCGCAACTTAACTGTGACAGAAGCAGCACAAACATGAGCTTTGACTTGATTTCACTCACACAAGCACACATACCCAAAAGGAGTTGGGGTAATTCAGTTCAAGAGAACATAAAGTCAGACGCGCACCATGTTACATTCACAGCAAACTGAGACCCAGCGTGACACCACCTTGCCAAAATAAAGGGCCTCTCACAAAATGACTTGGCCCTGTGTGTTTTGCCTTCATGTCTATATTACCTCTGCTGTATATCAAATGTTATCCTCCAGTGTTTTTAACAAGGTATTTATAATTAACCTAAGTTTGTATTGTGTTTTTGCTCATAAAACCGCTGCATGGGGAAGCAGCACATCTAATGTGGCAGACCAGAAGGTTTAAACTAATTTAATTTAAGTCAAAACAGTTGGATACTTTCCTTTTTTTTACCCTTAATGCATAACTACACTCAGCACCGACAACCTGAAACAGAATATAAACATTTTTATAAACTTATTCTTAATGATAATCTATAAATTCAAAATGATTTAGTGTTATGACTGTGTATATATTCTGTGCTTATTCTGTGTTTAGAGAATACACAGTTAAAATATAAATTATTTTAACAGGGAGAGAAATATACTATTTAAAATGAAATAAAATTTTAGCTACAGGAATACAAAATGAATCATTTCCATACTTTCCCTAAATGTGTATCAGTATGCAAAACCTCTCACTCCAGATTTCCAGGCTTTTCCTCCAGACTGAAATCAGAAGAGCTGGCAAACGGACGCAGAAAGATTTCTCTGGGACACATGGTAGCCTTTTCATGGTCCACTTGGTTCCCTTTTCCTCAGAGTGGCTCTGGAGTCTTCCTCTCATGGGGCTTCTGTGTAATTTGTAGTTGCGAGCCTGACTCCTGTTCTCCATAAAGCGAAACATGGCAATCTGGAAGCCGACTTGTAAAACGGCGGATCTGATTGGATGGATAAACTGCTGATAGGAGTAATAAGTTCTAACTTCTGGGATCTAATCTGAAGTTTGAGGAAGACACGTAAGGGAAAAGGTTGAAAGCCACAAACCAGAATCCGTACAGAGTATAATATCCATTATTAGCCTTGTAGATGCTTTAAGATGTAAGTTATTAAGAACTTAGCAGAGCTGCAGAATATTGATCAATATTTTTTAGTTTAGGTAATGTTATAAATCTAGTTCAGCCCATTTGTAAGTGACCCAGTTTAATTTAGTGAAGATATCTACATTTATACTTTATATTCCAATAAATGGTTTGTTACAGACTGCACACTTCCTTAGCTGAACATGTTAAATGAGCCGTATGGAGGAAGCTTATAGCCTCTGAGGTGACGTGTAGCTGGAATTACATCAGCTCTTATTAACTCACTCACTTTGACTGGACTTCTAGTTTTGTTTATTTATTCTCTTTTCATTTTGTCCTCCCTGCTAATACCCATAAAGGCTAATAATTAGGGCAGAGTTTATCCTATAGCCCAAATGTTTTCAGTTTTGGGGAACATCTAATTAGATTCAGTAACTGCAGAAAAGAAGAAGCTTAAAATAGATTGCTGTGTAGAAAGATCCTTAATTACAGAGAGACCAGCATTATTTCTTTGTTAAAAATTACCTGCTTGTGATAAAAACTCTGCTTTTCATAATCATATGCTGTGTTGTTTAGTTATTATTATTTCTGTTTGGAAATTATTAAGGTTGTTTTTAATTAGATTCATAAAGATTTGATTGATCACCTTGCTGATTGTTTTTCCTCAGCATACTGCAGGATACTTTACAATATTCAACTGTGGGATCTACGCCATGTTGCTTTTTCTATAAAATGCATCCTTATTCCTATATAATGCAGCAAAAAGTGTCGCTGAAGGTCCACTGTTGTGTTTAAAGGAAACTGGTGCATTTGAACCTTTTTAATTAAATTGTTAGCATTTTGTGAGGAAAGAAAGAGACCAATCAAAACATTTGTATTAGTGAGCTATCGTCCTGTTGGCTGCTGAAGGTGCAGAAAGCTGCTGTACGGAAGCTGTTGTTTAGAGTTGCAACTCTATTTGTGTGATTATTTATAGCTCCTTATGTTTTTGTTTTTTACTATTATCGACTAAAAATATTCTTCTAAAGTTAGGACAACTAGTTTTTCATCTAAATTTCAAATAAGATTTATAGTTAATTATTAAATGTGATTCTTTTAAAGTGTAGTCAACTTGTTAGCAAGTGTTTTTGTTTTGTTTTTAAATGCTTTTCCTTCTTTACACTCTTTAGTTTAACTTGTCCTGGCTTAGTTTTTGGATTAAAATGTCCTTAAATAGTAGCACTTAATCATTTTTCTTTACTATCTCTTAGAAATGTCCATGATTGAATGTGAGTGAATGCCTCTCTGAGCTCACATTAGCAAAAATCAGGAATAAAGAGACCCCGATAAAAACCAGGAAGTAATTTTACCTTAGGACTGCAATGTGTGTGAATGTGTGTGTTGTCATCATGGCCAAATGCTTTGTTTGCAGTGTGGCAGTAAATGGTTTTCAGCTGCAAACATTTAGTCAGTATCGTTGCAGTGCATTTGTGTTTGGGGAGTGGGGGGATCTGAGTTGAACAGGATGTAAACTGTACACTAATGGTCTCTCCACACGGGAGCCGATAGACAAAATAGTCCTGCACACTTTGTAGCGTGCTTGACATGTAGTAGCTGATAGCCGGGTTCAAAGCAAAGTGCTGTGCGTTGTTTTCAGCGGGGGTCATTTTAGAAATGTACACATGCATTTTATTGAACATGGATGTAAACATGCAGGATTTTTGCTTAGGAATATTTCTATATGTTTCCCCTTAGTCAGCAAAATAAGTAATGGACTATAAAGCTGTTTGTACTGGTAGTGCTCCAGTAAAGCAAGCTTTCCATTGAGGGCTTATATTTACAATTCCTGACTTTAAGACATTTAGGATTGTCAGCTGCGCAGCTTAAAGATGAACAAAGAATTTATAAGTAGCTTAAATCACATTCAGCATCTACATCTGTTGCTCTGCAGGTTTTATGAGGCCACAGCGGTGCTGGTTCTGTGGTCACACATACCAGTCTTTTGCTGCCTTTTTGTCCAGTCTGTGAGTTTGGGTCGGTGACCCTCTTGGCAGATGTTTTAGTGGAGTTTTATGTGTTTTATGTGCATTTTGGTAAAGTTTTTCAAAGTTAACTCTGATTTTGTTTACCTGTAACTTTGTTCCTAACCTGTTGGCAGAGTGTCTGTGTTGCTTGCTTGCTGGATGCATGATTAATAGTACTGAAAACTTCTTTAAATACTCTTTTCTTTTCTTTTTAATTCCGCACAGCTTTACTTTTCAAATCGGACACACAGAAGTTAGTAAATACTAGCATAAATGCTAGTTGCTGGCAGTTTCATGTTGGTTTTCCTGAGTCAAACTCAACATCAGAGAGCAACGTGAGAACCAAACGATGATGTCACTTATTGTCCTCTTGTCACATCTATAAATATAACCGAGCGGTGGGTATGTGCGTGTCTGTGTGTTTATATCTGTGTGTGTGTCTGTCAGGGTTGGCTTTGCTTGGCCTGCAGCTGGCCAAAAATGAAGGAAGAATCAGAAGACAAAAATAGTCCGACATGAAAGGGGATAGGAGAGAGGGAAGACTGAAGAGACGCAGGAGTGAGAGAGCTCAGGGGAAACGTGTTTTAACTGTAAGGGTCCGTTTGGGGCTTCTCAGAACTTATTTGCAAGACACGCCAGAAAGTTAAAAGGGTTTAAAGCTCAAAGGAAGTGAAAATCTAATAATATAGAGACAAGGAGAGATGTGATGTAAAAAAAAGAAAAAAAAGAATTGGGATTGGTTGGTTTTTCTTAAGAGTGTCTTTTATTGTATTTATAGTAATTCTATAATAAATGCGAGGGGCAATAAACAGCCTTGCTGTAATAGAATAATATATGTGTAATGACAAACTGTCCAATCACTGGCCAGTTAAATACCAAGTGGATAACATTAATGTACTTCACTGGTTTAGTTTTCTTATTGATAAAAATGCATAAATGTTTTTTTCCTTAATTATTTTAAGTTTAGCCAGATATTAGTTGTCCCATTACTACAAACCTGTTAAAAGTCCAGAATTCATGTTGTTATTACATTATTTTAACACATGGAGACTTGCAGGAGAACTGCTGTGCACCCAGACACACTTCAAGGTGACGCTTTCTGTTTAGGGCGTGCAGGAGACCTCGTGTTCTGCAGGAGATGTACTCTGTAATTGCATCAGTATCGTTTCAATAGGTTGGCAGCAGCTCCTTACCGACCCGACAGAGCATCTGGAGGTTTTACTTGGGACCTCTGAAATCTCTGCAGAAACTTTGGCTCAGCTTTTGTGGACACGTGTGCTCTCATTTGCCATCACTTTATAGCAACAGGAACATTTCAGGACTGCTAAAAAATGGAAATATTGTCACATAGTAAGCTGCTGTGTTAAATAGTTTTAAACCAAGAGGTGACTAAACGGTGTTCATATGGGACGTTTGCTCTGCCGTCCTCTCCCACGTGTTCCAAAAATAAGATTCATTTGCTGCTCCTCTCATGCAAGACCACATAAGGCCCTTCTCCTTTCCTCTGGGTTTAATGATGACTGTCATTCATTTGAATTCCCAGTTCCCCCGCTTGTGTTAAAGCTTAATCTGGCATGTTGCATTTTCTGGAGGTTTGCACCGTCAGCATGAGGATGCTTGTGGGGGTGTTGAGATGCAGACATTAGATCATGCCATCTGGAACAAGAAACGCACAAAACCAATGAATTATTAGAATCCTAGTGTCCTGTCACTCAACATTGAGCAAAGTATTGTTCTAAAATAGCATCATAAGGTGCCCTGACAGCACTCATACAGTGATCATGCTGTTGTGTATAATGTGCATATTCTCACCTCTGCGTTTCCTACAGTACACGCCAATATATGTTTCATGGTGTGTGTGTGTGTGTTTGCATCTCGTCGCCCTGGAGCCAGTCATCCTCTCCTCTGACCCTGATCCCCTTCACCTGTCTTTATAGATCTCTCACACACACACACACACACACACACAGAGACATACACAATTGCTGTCACCCTTTCCTGGAGTTGAAACCCAATCAGAGCAAAAACACAGCAAGGTTTTGTTTTTGTTGTGGCTTTCTCACACTAAACTAAATGCATTTTACCTTTTTAATATGTATTATTATAAAAGATGCTTTTGTTATTTATTGTTTTGGTTAGATTTTCCTGAAGTGTTGCAGAGGACTGGATCAGGAATGTATATGCATCGTGTGGTTTTGGAGGTTTGTGATGTCAGATAATGCAAGTGTGGTCGACTGATGGGGTCTTTCCACCAAAGAAGAATGGGTGCTGGTTCAACTCCGAGGCTTTCAAAGAACCGGTTTTGTTGTTGACCGAAAGGGGCGAGTCAATTCTGTGTCATTTCTTATCTAAAACATGTTTACCTGTGAAGTGAGGGTAAACATGGGCGCCCATTGTTGAGTTCACTGATCAGAATTTGGGATCGGGCTGCTTTTGGGTCGCTCATTGCCAATGCATCCCAATTTCTTTTTTGATCCTTTTTTTTTTATTTGTTGATCAGCTTGTTGATGCTGCGTTTGTAGCAGCTTGAACACAGGCTTTATACGATTTGCCCCGTTTACTTTAATTTACTCCACAAAGCCAGAAAACACTTGCATCCTCCTCGGACCAATTTGGCTTGTTCTTAGAGTCCTTTTTCTTTTTATTAAGATGTTGCTCCATGTTTCAACGCTATTAGTTTGGCCAGGTAACCCCGCCCCCAGCTGCAGACTCAAGCTGCATGAACTGGTTCTCCACCCTGGCCCAGCACAGACTCTGTACCTGGATAAAACCAGTGTTCAGAGCCAGGAGACGATGCTAAGTCTAGCTCTGGCTCCGAACCTAGCACTGGGACCAGCTTGGTCAAGAGTATTGATGCTCCAGTGACAAAACCAGTGTTGCCAGTCATTCTTTGGACTACTGTTAAGTTGATGCAGTGAATCGTTTCAGTTATAATATTGAAACCACAGATAGTGGGGTACTTAGTCCAGTATGCATATATTTTATTTTTTTTAGTTGCTTCAGATGCTTCGTTACTGTAATCACTACTTCTTTTTTCTCTGGATGGGAAGATGGATGGTTTAGTAGTTGCTTTTGCTGATGTGTACTTTCTGATCTGAGTCACATGTTACAAACAGCTCTGCACAACTCTACAATATATATGGAAGTAAACTGCAGTGGGTTTTTTTTTTATTTAAAGTTATTAAGCTGTTACCGTGACTATGCTTTTGTCTTCAAACTGATTTTTTTCACTCACATTTATGCTTTTATTGCATAAAGAGGACACATTCTTGCTGCATCTAATCTCTGCTCATTGCACGTTTTTCCTGTTTCCAGCCGGAACAGAAGTTGTCATCTGGTCGGTCCAGCATGTCGCGATGTCGGAACTCCGTGGCTACGACCACATCAGACGAGACGCCGCATATTGGTAACTACCGGTTACTGAAAACCATCGGTAAAGGAAACTTTGCCAAGGTGAAACTGGCACGGCACATCCTCACTGGAAAAGAGGTGAGCGCTAACCTTAGCATGCACTTAGCTTATCTTTTTGTTACTTTGATTACTTTTCCTTTGAACATGTAAACTGCAGTTCAACCTGGTGGGAAATAAACCAAATAAACTCCACTAAGTTGAGCCTAAAACCAACCATCCATATAGTGGTAGAAAAAATTCAAAAGCGCTTTGATTTAACTTAGCGTCACACAAATTTACGTCACCTTAGGGTTGTAACCCAAAAGTTTTAAGAGCCACTGATTTAGATGATAAAACTGATTTATCTTTAGCTATTCAAGTGTTTTAAAATGCTTGGCTGATTTGCAAATGCTAATCTTGTTTCCTGCTTGCAGAAGAAACGCTCGCAGTGATAGGTTTGCTCTAATTTGAGTCTTGCTCAGCTATGGAGACCGTACATCCCCTGCAGGAGATTAGATCACCACTGTCACCCTGAACAGAGAAGCCAAAATGTCTGCAGCCTACAGTGAACTGCAGATGTGATGTAACATGGTGATCTACCCCTTTAAGAGAATAGCCATGTCTAGTGAGCCCATGCTGGGCTCTGTCGGATGCCCAGCCAAGTCAACTGTCGATTTTACATGTGAGGGGAAAGTACTGTGGGCGGCCTCTGTCAATGTGTGACAGCTCCGTGCCTGACACCCTGATAACACTCCACGTGACTCGCTGGCACACATGCAAAAACACACACACACAAAGAAAACAAGGGCGCGTCAGAGGGTATGAAAGAGTCTGACAAGCACAACCAGAAAGAGGAATGAAAGAAAGTAGTTGGTTGACAGAAACAAGAGAGGGAAAAAGTGGACCTCCCAGTTGTGCATGTGAAGAGATGATTCTTTGTTTTCCTGCCTTCATGTCCTCCTTTTTCTTCATTTTAATCCTTCTGTTATCTAAATATCCCACTTTGAGTCCCTCTCACCTTCATTTTAAAGCTGGTTCTTTCTTCTCCCGTGCTTTTGGCCCGTGTTGGCTCGTGAACCGTACACACGATGACTTAGGAAAAACTGTGATTCAGTCTTGTGTCTGTTTTTGTTTCTGTCCTAATATGCAACTATTGCTCACTGTTTGAGGTAATGTTGTAAGATTTGACTGTTTCACTGTGTATATAAATAAATAATAGCATCCTGTCTCTGTAGTTATTTGGATTTTGTGTGTTTTAAATGCAGCATCTGTACAACAAGGAGTAATAATAAGTTCTTGTTCTCCTTCCAGGTGGCTGTAAAGATCATAGATAAGACACAGCTCAACTCCTCCAGTTTGCAAAAGGTGGGTCTCCTAAACCCAGTCATGTATACAAATACACCAGCACAAAGCTGAAACTTTATTCCTTCTCTCTTAGAAGCATATTTCCAGTCGTTCTTCCTACCCCATGTATCTTCCTCTCTCTTTCTGAAGTGGTCCAGTTTGCAGAGAGAGTTTTAATTACAGGAAACAAGCTGCAATTACTTCCTTTGATCGTGGCAGGGTGGGGTCTGTCCTCTTACTTGCACACTGTCTAACCACGTATGCACTGAATATACACACCAAACGCTCATCCATCCACAAATACACAGCGTAGAATACACACTTGTGTCCAAATACGGACACGCAGCGGTTGACCAGACGTGAAGACGACTGAGGAAGACACTGACTTCCCCCAAAGCCTTTTTCCGCAAATGCTAACGGTCACACACTAGCATGCATATAAAGATGCATGGACATAAAAACTCGTGTATAACAAATTTGATCGCATTATTAAAATAAGTAATACCTGCATGTTTAAGTACTTGTATTTGTTCCCCATCTCGAACACTTCAGCTCAAAAATCTACTGTCTAATGCTCAGGAAAGTGGTTTACGCTGCTTTCAAGGACATGAAAAATCTTTGAAGAACAGATTACTTGTAGCAGAGCAAATATTACAGACGGCTGCTTTGAAAGTGTTGCTTTCAGCTCTGCTTCTAACTTCTATCGGTTTTGGTCAGCAGGTGTTTCTCTCTTTCGCTAACTTATCCAAGACGCAGCAGCCGAGCTTGAGCTCATCTGCTGACTCAGAGGAAGTCATATTTATAAGAAATTTAGCTTTAGTTTGACTTTCCTGCTCATAAACAGGAACTAAAACTTTATTTGTCTTACAGAAATTAGTTCGGGTGTGGGTTTAAGACACAAACACAACAAGCTATCATAAAATCAGCTGTTTATTTATGTAACTCTGTAGCTGGAATATGCCAGGTCTGATCAAATTATTTAATCATGTGACAATAGCAACTTTATCGCTTTATGTCGGGATCAGGACGAAGAAGAAACTAAATGTCCTGATGAAAGCTGTTTGGGTGATTTGAGTGGCTGCATTGTTGTTGTGTGTTAATAAAACTGCATTTTAAGCCATAATATAACAGAAATAACTACAGCAATGGTGGAGTCAGTTGAGCTTTCACTGGATGGAGGTGAAAGATTTCCATCTTCACCTTTCCCGTACCCTACATAGTGATGGGAAACACCACTGGTTCTCTTAGGATCCCATTCAGATACGATTTCTGAGATTATTGCTGGAACATGTAGAAGTTACATGTAACTGGCTCCAGTAACTGATTCAGTACTTGTCTCTTTGCAGCTCTTCCGGGAGGTGAGAATCATGAAGATGTTGAATCATCCCAACATAGGTGAGTCATGCTGAAACACTGCTCTATTAAAATCATATGCTCAGGCCGAAATGATGAAAATACTCACCGTTATACTTTCCCATTCCCGCTTCACCCTCCTTTCCCTTACTTTCCCACATCGTGTCTCTTGTCACATCATCTTGAACTTAATTTCTCCTGAACTCCTCCCTCCTCCTTACAGTCAAGCTCTTTGAAGTGATAGAAACAGAGAAGACTTTGTACCTGGTCATGGAGTACGCCAGTGGAGGTAAGCACTGTGGAAGCCCCGCCCCCAAGAAAATCTGAATTAAAATAAACCAATGAGGTGTTAATTCACCCATCAAGCATCATAGAGGAAAACCAGTATACATTGTTGTGTTGAACTGAGACAATGAGAAAGCTGAGTAGAAAGCAATAGATTCAGAGTTCACTGTGCTCATATGTCTCTCCTGAAGGCCAGAGTGCAGGTCAGTGCCCTCTTGACCTTTTATTCTGGTTTTAGGGAAGCATGAATGAGATTCAAACGCTCTTCTCTTCCTTCTCTTGTCTCTTAGGAGAGGTCTTTGATTACTTGGTGGCTCATGGCAGGATGAAGGAGAAAGAAGCACGTGCCAAATTCAGACAGGTGCGTGCACGTGTTTGGAAAGTTGACAATTTCTGTATATTTTATCTGTAAAAATATAAATGCAAAGATGACAGCGTACATCTCTCCTTGTGGTTTGTCTTAAAATACTTCATGATAAAATCCTAACAAGTGTAATTTACCTCATTGTCTGTCACCACATTTGTTTTTCTACCCTCTTCACTCCTCCTCTCTCCCACACAGATTGTGTCCGCGGTGCAGTATTGCCATCAGAAGTGTATCGTACATAGAGACCTCAAGGTGAGAACACACACGTGTTATTGAATTAGTTTATTCTGTGTCAGAGGAAGCTCCCACTCCTCGTCTCCCCACATTAATCATCATCTGATAGAAATTTGGGAGATTAAAAGCCGCCCCCACAATCCACTAACCCAGAGGTTAATGACAAAGATGACATCACAACCCTAAACACACACACACATGTCCATGCACACCAGCATAACCTTCATGCTCTACTTCACTTTTTTTTAGCCTCACAGTATGTTATTTCCAATCAGTTCAGTGTTTTGTGCCTAAACTAAATCACAACATGCACACAGAGATCTAAGCTTCCAGGTCATTTAGGTTCATTATATTATGCAGTGTTGCAAATCCTCTTATTGTGCCCGAAGGCAGACTTGTAGACATTATCGTTATTGCTGTTAGTCACCTCACAGGAACCCTGCTTTCAAAGGTTTTCCTGGCCTCGATTGCTTTTCAATAAGAGCGTTCAGGGTTGTGGTGCTGAAGGTCATGAAGCGGTTTCTACGCCACCCTTCAGGTAATTGATGTCATTTACAAAAATGGCAGCATGAGAGTAAAGGCTCCCTGCTGCGTTTAAATGCACACCACTGTACACATTATCCTAATCACACTATCTGAAGAATGTGATGTCAAATCCAGCACCGGCTTAATTCATGTTGATCCCACTCTGCAAAAGAACATTTAGATGAATAAAACTTTGTTTTTCTGCTACTGAAGTTGCTTCAATGAAGCGTTTCAGATCTTAAGTTTGCGACTTTAAATGTTAGTAAGTAATGCAACATGGACGATAAAAGAGATGAATTAAAAGCAGCTGTTCATTCATTTCTTTGAGCAAAGGTTTGAGGTGATGTCAGCGCTCGATTCAGTGCGCTCGCTCACTCAAACTCACCAAAGCTGCAGAGTATTCAGAGCGAATGAAAAGGAGAGCACACCTGTTGCTAGGCAACACAGTCTCCCTGCTCACTGGCTCACTCTAGCATTAAAGATACAGGCATGCACACAAAGCTATAGCAGTTCATTGGTGTTGTCTGCCTCCCAACAGCCACAGATAATTACTCTGAAAGCACTTTTTTCTTCTTTTTCTTTTCTTATGATGTTTTTCTCTGGTTAGACAGCTGTAATAAGGCAGAATGCTATCTGCTAAATCATGTTTACAGGAAATATTTCAGCTGTTCACTGTAGCTTTAATGTTTCTGTCAGTCTTAGTGTAGAAATGGCTCAAAAATAAAGTATAACATTATCATATCATGTGCAGTATACTAGAAAAAACTCTTTCTGTTGTGATTTTTTTGTTTCCTTCCACAACATCCTGCTCTGCACAACATAAATCGCTCTCTCTATGTCTGTCATCTGTTTCTCCAGGCAGAGAACCTGCTTCTGGACGCAGACATGAACATCAAGATAGCAGACTTTGGCTTCAGTAATGAGTTTACTCTGGGGAACAAGCTGGACACTTTCTGTGGATCCCCCCCCTATGCAGCCCCAGAGCTCTTCCAGGGTAAGAAGTACGATGGGCCCGAGGTGGATGTCTGGAGCCTGGGAGTGATCCTCTACACGCTAGTCAGCGGCTCGTTACCCTTCGATGGACAAAACCTCAAGGTTGGGAAGAAGAAAGAGTGTGTTCTGAGTGTGGTTATATAAGCAGATGTCTGTATGCTGTGGGTGGTTGTAGTATTTGTCATGCTAGTTTCTGTTCCCTCTGGCCCGCTGAAAATAGAAAGTGAATTTCAGAAAGTGTGAATGTATGAATTTCTATCTGTGCCAGACCAGGTATTTGTTTAAATGTGTGTATTTACATATATGATGCATCCAAACGTGCACCGGCACCAGGTATTCTGCCTTTTTTCACAGGATAAACTTGTTTTCTGTAAATTCTAGCTGTGGACAGTCATTCCTACCACCTGTTCTGCTTAGTATTCTTATGACTCACATGAGTAGTGCTGTCGCTTTCTAATTGGGTAAAATGACATGAAATATAATGTAACACAAGCATGCCTACAGGGAACAAAGACTTTTTTGTTGTTGTTGTTGCACTGGTGTAATATTTGCATTACTGGTTAAGTTGTTTAACAGAAGCTTCACAACCTTCTGATTTAATTGATCTTTGTTTAATTGTAGCTACGCTAATCCAAACTATGTAAAAAGTAAAAGTATTTGCATTATTGTTTTAATCTTTCATGTTAATTTGATTCAGTTTCATTAAACTGGTCATGGAGCTCTGTTAGAGCTCGTCTCATGCATTATAGCAGGATCCACTGCTGCCACTACATCTATTACCCTCCTCAGTGTGTAATTATATCTGTGCATAAAAGCAGAAATGATCAAATATCACTGCAATCAAAACACAAGGAGAGGAATGATGTTCGCCGTTTATCACCCACTTATTTGGCTGCATTTCGCTTTTTTTTAAGCGTAACCAGCTGCGCTTTTTGAATAAATGAGTCACTTATTTTTTAAACCATCGTACATTTGGAGTGTAACTGCAGCTGATCTGTTGATATCCATGTCAGATTAATCTGAATAAGCCGAGCAGTAAAATGTGGATTTCTGATAATAGAAGATGTGCATTAATCATTGACTTTCAATGCATTTGTCCATCTGCAGGAGCTGAGAGAACGTGTGCTGCGTGGTAAATACAGGATTCCTTTCTACATGTCCACTGACTGTGAGAACTTACTAAAAAAGTTCCTGATCCTGAACCCTTCCAAAAGAGGCAGCCTTGAGGTAAACTGCACACATGTACATATCAGAAAACATTTGAAAGGATATTTAAGTATATTAGAAATCTTATTTAATGTAGTTTTGCATATTAGATTGAGTCAGATGGGTACAAATAAATCCTTTATACAGTTTTGCACATCCAGCAGACAACCTGAAAGTATTGTTGCTAGACAATACATTACTAAAGGGTGCAGCATGTACAGTACTGTACTTAGTCTTGTTTCACCAGCTGTGTGTGACTTTGTTGCTGAGGTGTTAAATGCTTTTTAAAGTCTTTGTAAATACATGCTAGTTTGAGGTTTATGAGTTCTTAAATTTGCTTCCTCAAAAGGAAAAAGGTTGTTGCTTCTGGGGAGTAGAGGCATAAAAACGAACCCCTGACTGCAGGCGTGCACATCACGTTATCTCCCATAATGCAAGATGTGGCTTAACTAAAGCGATGCTGTAGGAAAACTAAAGTTTAAGTGTTAGAAATGCCCTGTGACACTTCATTTGCACCTACTTTAGATTATGTGTGTGGGTTTACGTTGGGAGTTTTCACCTCGCCTGATGGTTTGATTCAGCTTGTATCAAACTATAAACTGTCTTGCTTACTTGAGACAGCCAGTGGATCAATCCTACTTTGTACAATCTGCTGATTGCACACAACTTTTGTCTTATTTTTGTCTTATGTGTGAGGGCTGGTTTCAGTGAATGAGTCACTGCAGCATTGAATTAGTTCAAACTTTGTTTTTTCCTTAAGGGATATTTATTAACATATCGGAAGAAGTAAATAAATTTAATGGCATTGGAGAGAAAACACTGGCAAATTACAAACTACTTCCTGCTTTATCTTTTCTTCCACCTTTGATCTTTTTGTCGACTCATGTCTTCCTGTTTGTGTCTGGCTTACTCCCAGCAGCAGATAATGAGGGACCGATGGATGAATGTGGGCCACGAAGAGGATGAGCTTAAACCTTACATTGAACCTCAACCAGATTATAAAGACCCCAGGAGAACAGGTATGCAGAACAAACTAACTTTAGAGTTGTTTTTACCGGAGTATCTTTTTTGTTGTCCCTCTGTTGAAAGTATCCATCACAAAGTGGAATTATGAGCACTTCACCAGTGCAGAAAGTCCCATTCTGAACCGTTTCCTGTGTGTGCAGACATCATGCTGCAGATGGGATTCGGTCAAGAACAGATCCAGGACTCACTGGTGAACCAGAAGTACAATGATGTGATGGCTACATACCTGCTTCTGGACTATAGGAACTCTGAGGTACTCAGTTTCTTTCTCTCCTCCACACACATTGTTACGTAACCTGTAAAAATAACAACCAACACTGGCTTCTCATCTGCTTTGCTGGCCTGTGTGATATTTTATAACACCATGATACTGTTAATTATTTTGTAACTTTGTTGTAAATATGTCTCTTAACACACTTGTACATGTGACCTCCACTCCTCTTTTCCTTCAGCTGGAGGAAGGTTGCATCAAGCCACGGCCAGGAAGTGATGTAAGCAACATAAACGCTCCCTCCCCGCCTCACAAGGTATAATGAGAACACGTGTTTCCTGCTAATCATAATGAGGTTTCCCACCTCGGGCTAGTAACAGAAGTACACTCACTTCACCGTATATTTACATGAAAACCCTCTGGAACCTCCTCAGATCTAGTTTCTTACAGTACATGTACGCCTCATGTCTTTTGTTTTGATAACCCTGTAGCCAAAGAGCAACACTGACTTTGGATTTGTATATTTCACTCTGTTGTATTTACAGTGATGTTGATAATAATGCAGTTATCTGCTTCTCCAAGGTACAGCGCAGCGTGTCGTCCAACCAGAAGCCTCAGAACCGCCGAGCCACCGACCAGGGTGAGATTGGTGTGTGTGTGTAATTAATTCAGTATGTTAGATACTGAAGCGATGCAAGAAAAGGTCTGATCAATCGGTTTGATGCACAATGTGTTGCTCTAGGTTCCTCATACTCCAAGAGAGGAGGTCAGCCAGACAACCGGTCTGCTGTGGAGGATTCTGGGAGGAAAAGTTCATCAGGCAGCTCCACCACTAAGGTGCCGGCAAGCCCTCTGGTCTCCTCTGACCGCAAGAAGAGTGCCACGCCCTCCACCGTAAGACGCCGCCCACTATGCTCTAATTATTATAGTACAATAACATTTCTACTTGTAAGACTTCCTTGTCTGTTATGGATGATTACATAAGTATTTCATACTTTGGGATAATATTTCTGCACCCACCTCTGTTCACCTTGGTATGCTGAAGTTGCTTGAAAATCCATGAGCACAATTTGCATATGGCTTATGCATGAGGAGCATGTCCGTGTGCATGCATTTCCAATCCAAGGGCACAGTCAGGAAGTCAATAGAGACTGTATTGATTTTTTTTTCCTCCACTTCCTCAGCCGACTGGAGGTGATCTCTGTAGCATGAAAGGGGGATTTCAGTCATGTCTGTGTCACCACAGCTTCACGTAGTGCTGTATCAAGCAGCTAAGCTAATCCTCGTCTATCTGCAATGAAAAGTGAAGTAGACTGGTTGTGTTTGCATTGTTTCCACACCACGCTGTGGTTAAACTCAAAATGTTCACTGGGGGTATATAGACGAACCTAATCTGTTTAGTGTTAAAGCTGTTACCTGGAAGTCCTTCATGCTCTTTTGTTTCTGCTGATATCAGCTATAATTTATTGTATGCTAAGGTCCAAAGATCAACATAAATTCTTGTTAAATATTAAACTAAATGAAGCAAAATGTCCACCAAGGGGCCTCTGTAGCTTTAGGAAGTTAAAGTGTGCAGCTTATTGTTGTGATATGTCACAATATTATTTTCTGATTTTAAATAAGCACATTTAGATTTAGCATTATGACTAGTGTCTTTATGATGGTCTTTTTTTTTATAGCAGCCATTTCCTTCTCATCATCACAGCAACATTTACAGTGTGGTGTATGCATCCAGTGTCTTATAAGCAGTAAGTGTGACCGTGAGTTTGGATAAACGGCTGAAGAGAGTCAAGCATCATTAAATAGTTTTGTTAATGTTAGTATTTTTAATCTGCATTACTGTCATCCCTTCTGCATACAATAGTTTCCATCTCTCACCTCTCTGTTAACAGAGGATGTGCTTGTCGTTGGTGTCGGCCAGCAAAATGAACATGCAGATGATGAGAATGTAGTCTTGTGGTTTACTAGTTGCTTAAGTTGGTTTTGTTTTGATGGACTGATTTAGTCTTGCATGTATTTGTGTCAAGAGCTGCATTTTCCCTCATAACGTTTTGTTGATGATGGAAAATGAAATCTCAAGTTCATCCCAAAAATCCCTCAGAGTTTAAGTCTGGACTTTAGTGATCAATCTGTCTGAAAAAGATGTTTCATGTTCTCTGAAATAGGTTTGGAGGAATGAGACCAGGGATCTTTCTGCTTACTGATGACTGAAAAGTGGATATTTTATGGCTTTTTGCAGGATGTGTGGAAAGTCTCCTACTTTTATAAAGCTTTGCTGAACTATATTAACATTCTTCATTTAATTAATCAGTGATCCATATTTGTTCCTTTAAAATGCATGCACCTTTTTAGTACCATGTACGTTACTGCAGATAATTTACTTTAAAGGGAAAAAAATCTCTGCAGGCGATTTAAATAATGTTTTAATGCGTGTTGTTTAAAGCTCTCGTCTTTGTTCACTTGTAAGCTTTTGATGTTCCAGGAATACCTATCCACCTTCAATTCCCATTGCTTTATTATTAGTCCTCATTGTGCCGCTCTTCAGTTATTTCTGTCTTTCTAACGTTACGTTTTGTCGCTGTCTCCTTTCAGAATAGCATCCTGTCCACTGGTACTGGGCGCAGTCGAAACTCCCCACTGACTGAAAGAGCCACGCTTGGCCAGGGTATTCAGAACGGCAAGGACAGGTACACACACACACACACACACGTAGTAGCAAATGTTTATTTATTTTTAACTAAACAAAGTGGATCATACTCACTGACAACTAAGCATGTCGATAAGTGAGGTAGTGCTGTTTCCTCACTTCATGTAATAAGAACACACTCGCTCTTATTTAGTGAATGAAGAAGCCTCAGAGCGGTGACTAGCTGGCTCAGGGAGGCCGCAGCCTGCTCCCTGAGTGGGGCGAACACTCCTGGACATGAAAATCAGGCTCTCCAGGGAATTTAGGCCAAACCTCCAGTAGATTAGAGATTACCCATGATCGTCACATGGACGCCCGCCAGTCAGAGCAGAGACTTTCAGGGAGACATTAGCTCAAAGTAATCCCAACCATTTAATTATTTCTTTCCAGTGTAAAAAAATCTCCTGGATATTTTCTTTTAACTTTTAACAACCAACAACGTTTTACCCACAAGAGGCCTCCCTTTGCTTCCTGTCCTGAAAAAGCCTTTTTATTTTTACATTTCCTAAATGTGCCTTACCCCCCCCCCCCTACTCATTTATCTTCAGTCAAGTTGAACAGAAATTGCTGTGTTTTTTCATAGAAAAATAGAAATGGTTTAAAAAGAACCAGAAATCGTCTGCTGTTGTTTTATCATCCCACAACATGCGGGTGAATTTCAGCGAGCGCTTCCCCTTCTTGAGTTAAGCGACCCTCCCTGCCCGCAGCGTATATCACCCATGCTTAACCAGCCATACGCTTTGTGTGCTCTTTCATAAGCATTAAACATTAAGCCAAACCATAATCCCCACTGTGACGCACTGTTCATGGTTCATACTGCTTTATTACCTGTTTATCATTCTCAGATGACTCCCTCGCTCCCACCACACTGCTTTATCTGTAGCACTAGAAAGGAAATCTAATCCATTCCCAATCTGTGGAGTCTGATCAGTTTGGACACATTGATCTTTGTCATTGCTACGCTGAAGGAAGCACCGTGTGGGGGCGAAGCAGTCCTTCCAGATATTGTTGCTTTTTTTTTGTGTGTGTCTGTTAGCTATGATAGCTTCTGCTAACATAGTAGTTGTGTTTTTTAAGTTAATGTGATCATTAATGCTTTGAAGTTTGGGCTTTTATACTTGTTACACCCTACCCCACCCTCTCTCTTTCATCCTCTCTGTCCTTTTCTAATTGTCTTAATTTGGTCTTCTTTAATCTGCGCCTGAGCCTTCGTCCCTCTGGATCTTAAGTTACTAACATTTCCTTGGCACCTCCTTTCTTTGCCTCCTTTCCTTTTATATTAATCTTTCCTATTATTTCTCTGTTCTCTCCCTCTCTCTCACTAAGGAGATTAGGAGGACTTGTGATGGAATATTAACTCTTACTGGCGTTGTATGCTCCCCATACTCGCCTCCTAATAGGCTTATGCATGCACACAAACTATCCACATACTCTGAGACCACGCACAAACACATTTGCACAAGTTCAAACATAAAAGTCACGTATGCTGCAGCTCTTGCCACGTTCTGGTTTACCCGGTGAATGCAGTCATTTTCCATCACTAGCCACACTGATCCTTGTCAGAGGGAGAGTGTGTGTTTGTGTTCTGTGTAACGAGAAGTTGTTGGCTGACTTCTATAAATGTGCTTCTTTCTCTCATTTTTCTAAGATGTTTCTCTGTCCCTCTCTGTCTCTGTGGTGCCACCCTCCGCTGTCCCTTACTGTGTTTTTCTCTGCTTGTGGAAAAGTCAGGTTCAAGCTGTCAGTAATGTGCAGAGCTTTGTAGCCATGGCAACCTGACCGATTAACAGAGGATTCAGGAAGTAGTTTTGGAAAGTTTGTTTTGTACAAATAAATAAAGCAGAAAGGTTTAGATTTTTCTGGAGCTAGGAGGAAAGGACAGCTAGAAGACAGAAATCTGGTGCTGGACAGGCACAGACCTATGAGACGTCCAGCTTCATGAACACTCGTGTGATGCTAAAACTCTATATCTTAACATTTATGTTGCTGCAAACAGGAGATACTTGTCGTTTTGGTGTTAAAGCAGGAAAAAAATGAGCATTCTGATCATTAATGCTTTTGTTTGAACAGCATTTTAAGGCATTGTGATTATAAAAGGATTATCCTGCTCAGGCATTTTGGGGCTTTATTGCTTTGCACATTTCTGTTTGACTTTGCCTGCTCTGTGTGTGTGTGAAACGTGTTGCAGTCGCTCTCCTGTGCTGTTTTTCTGTCAGGTGCATGAAAAGATGAAGGCGTGAGAACGCATTTAACCTTTTTGTCGTGGTTTCTTCAACCACAGAGTTAACAGCAAAAGAAGACCAACTTTGTGTGTTCAAGTCTCTCTGCTGCACGTGTTTTCTCTCTCCTCCCTCTCCTCCTCCCCCCTCCCCTTTACTGTGTTTGATAAGTGCTGCTTCTAACCATACTCCACCTCACCTCCCTGCCCACCCTCACACAAACCCCGCCCGCTGTGTTTCTGGTTGGTGAATGCTTGGCTGTGTGTCTTTTTTGGGGTGTTTTGTACCCCTTGTTGCTCATTCGTGTTGCTGGGTGTGTTTGAATGTGTGCGTCGGGCGGGGGGGCTCCTCCTCTTCCTCCCTGACACCCTCCCCCCCTCCCAGCCTAAACACTCCGGGCTCCCGTGCCTCCACTGCCTCAGCTGCTGCCGTCCTCTCCTCCTCCTCCTCCTCCTCCTCCTCCTCGCGTCCCCGCCACCACAAGTCCCTGTCTTCCTCCAACCATCCATGCCCCTCTGACCTACACGCACAACGGGCCAGGCAAGTCTTACTCTCTGTGTTTTGCACAATAACACACACACACACACACACACCGACAAGACTACTCAGACCCACTTAGGAGAACCAGTTACCCACAAAGTTTCATCGTCTGTCCTGATAAAGAGGGAAATAACTAACTTGCTGCAATTCTTCCCCACTAGAAATGATTAAACTGATCAAAGAAGTATAATTTTGTCCCTTAAGGGATCCTGTTTTTTTTAACACAAGCATTTCTGTTTGACAAAAGCCATCATATGCAGCAGCTCTCAGAGCAAAGCGCTACATACGTTACATATTTTTAACTATTAATATTGTAAATTTTTCACATCCCTTTGGCTTCTGTTTGTTTTCCAGTCTGCTCTAAAATGACTGACCTTGCTTTAGAGACCAGTAAAGCAAATGGTAAATGTCTTAATGATGCAAATAGATGTGTTGTAATACCACCACGCAAAGATGTGAAACCTTTCTAAACCTTGCAATCATCAGTTACTTAGCAACGACCAGAAACTCGTATCGTTCATAAAGTGTGCCAGTCACAGATGTTGCTTGTTTTGGGCCAGTCGATCACATTCAGACTGCACATTCGCACGTTGGGCCATAGCCGAGCAGTCGGAACAAGATGAGCAGCTTTCCACTGTGAAATGATGAAAATGAAAATGTCTTTTCAGGTTTGTTTTATGTAGAAATGTTTGGTTTTCTTTGAGATGTGTTCTGTTCACAAAGCAGGAAACTCAATATGAGAACAAAGCTTTTATTATTTAGCACCTTAAACTTTCAAAGTTTTACACTTAAGATCTGGTAAAGACCAGGTAGAGTAAGGGGGAGCGGTTCTTGTTGCACATTTCCAGAGCGAGTTGTCCTCCAAGAAATCTGTTGATGTCCCGAGCCTTGCAGACGGGTCCAGTCCACCTGTCCCGGCAGGCTGTGTGCAGGGACCTAAACTGTGCAACCTGCAGGTGCTCTGGGGGAAACCAGAGAAACTCTGTGATATTTCCTATATTTTTTATTGCATTTTCAGTCTCCAACTAAATATATTTAAAATATTTCCTCTCTGTTTTGACTAAATGTACTTGTTAACAAAAGGCTTTTCTCTGTTTCTCAAACTATAAGAAAAGCTCTTTAATGCACTGCAGCTTTTCTACATCCACTCTGCATTTATCCATCAGGCTTTACCTTCACTTTGACTCATGCGGTTAAATGAATCTGAGCACTGACATGACTGTCCTGTGGGATATCTGAACCGTTGGTGTATATGTTGTCTGTGTGTTGCATTGCTTCTGTGCTTGACATTGTTAACAGGGCCACTTTGATAGTTTGAGTTCATTTGTATTTGAACTGTCAGCAATGTGTGAAAGGTCCTGGATACTCTAGTGGGCTGAGCTCATGTGCAGTTTGCACAGAGACCCCCCACTTTCTCTGAGACTGGAAGGAAATATGCAAAATGTCAGAGTCCAAAATCCAGCAGGGATAATGTCAAGGTGGCCCTCTGGCTGTTTGTTGTTTTGTCTGCTCTATGTTGAAGTCTCGTTCTGTTGCATGCAATCGTTCAGCAGTGAGCTTGGCCTGTTCAGAACCTGGTTGGGAACGCTGGAGAGAAGGTACCGCTCCAACACTTAGAGATAGTAACCTGAGTGATGAATAGGCACCTTTTTTGAAAACATTATCTGTACCCGTAACGCTCATCCATACTTTTTATTTTAATCCAGCTATCCCCAAACAGCCCTCTGGAAAACCTCCAAATGTCACTCTCATAAGTTAAAACCCCTTTTAGGTCATGTTCTACACCACAGCATGCTTTTACTGCTGTGACTAACATGCTGTGCACCGACGGCTCCGTGTTGATGTAAGCAGTCAGTAATGTGTTTACAGCTGCAGCAACATGCATCTTTGGTGATCCTGTGAACATTTTCCAACCGTTTATTTCCTGCTGACTCATCAGCCATTGTGCAGACTTTGACAGGGTGTTGGAAGTTAGGTGTGTTGTAACGGATGACACTGACAACCTGCAGTGGTTCTGCTGGGACCGGATTGAGTAGAGCTAGAACCGTGAAAGGGAAAATGAGACTTTTAAATCTGTATTTTGTGTTTTTTAAAAAAGAAAAACTGGTTTTAGAATGATGTGTGAGGTTTGAGCCAAACAAAAGTGGATTAAAAGTTGCGTAACTTGGCTTGAGAGGCGTGTCAGAAGGAGAGGAACATTGTAAGACATAACTGTAAGGCTTTTTTAGCTGTTTGCAAACAGGGAGAAGTGCTTTTAAATGCTCAGTTTGCTTTTCTTAAATCAGAGTTCACATAGAGCCACATAAATGTCTTTTCCTTTTCTCACATTATGTTGCTTTTTAATCTTAAAGCTAATTACAACAAGTTCTGTAGTTATTGTTGAACTTATTTATAAAGTGTGTGTTGCTCACAGCCGTGTGTGTGATGTATAGGACTCGGATGCACGACTTGTTGTCCACTTGATTTGTTCACCTAAGATGCATGTTAATTCCACGTGTAGCTTCAACATGAAGACAAAGAGCCTCGATTAAAACACCTTGTGGAGGATTTTGCAGCTGCATCACTCAGATCTTTTTCCATTAAGTCATAACTGTAAGCGATACTCCTCCCACTGCCTGCTCCCAGCTTCTCTTTGCATGCGTGTCGTTTCTGTTTTGGCATCTTGGATCTATTGAGCATCTTGATTATATCATATCAGATTAATGCTTACACCTGAGCTGTTTTCCACACACCGTGTCCCCGGAGACTCTTCCTTTCCTCCATTCCTTGTCCAGGATTAGAGCGACTGAGGAGGAACGTTTCTTGTTGCTGTCGCAGCTTCGTTATGTAACATCTTCAGTTTTCAGCAAATGGTGACAAAAGTATATTAATGATGTTTCCCTGAGCAACAATGAAGCATGATGTAATTCATCGTGGCACAGATACTGTGATAATTACAGACTCGAGTTTCAGATGGGACCTGTTTTTTTAATATTTAGCAAGCATGATGAATCCTTTGTGTTAGAAATGGTATAAAGAGAGACGTGTTTGCCAAATCAGGACATTATTTCAGAGTTTAATGTATAAAAGTGTCATCCTGTTTATAGCTGTGTGAGTTGGACCTGAACCGGAGGCTTTTATGTTGCAAAGTCAATAAGAAAAAAAGTGACCTGTTCTTTGTATTTCCTACATCTTCAGTCTGCTCCTGCCTCTTCCTGTGTGCTTTGTGTATTAACCAGCTACTGCAGGTGTGCTGCCGACCTGTTAAAGATGCAAACACACCTCTGTGTGAAAGTGTCAGGGTGTGTGTGTGTGTGAGGCTTTGTGGATTTCAACCCCTCCACATAAACAGGATTAAATGTGCTTTTGTGTCACTGACCTGACTCGACTGACGGGACATTAAACACAGACATGGATATTTATATTTGTATGAAATGACTTTGTGTTTCTCTAACTTGTTTTTCTCCCACGTTCTTCATCTTCATTCATTCATTCCTCCTGCATCACCTCTTTCTCTGCTCTTGCACCTCCTCTTCACCACCTATACAACACCGTCCAAAACTTATCAAACTCTTCCACGCTGCTTTATGACCACTCTCTCCTCCTCTGCATCACATTTTTCATTACCCTCCTTCTGTCCACTTTGTGTCTTCTCCACCTCCTCTGTAGTGCCGCATCCCAGCGGGCGCCCGTTGCCTCCCCGTCTGCCCACAACATCAGCAGCGCAGCTGTGTCGGATCGAACCAACTTCTCCAGAGGGGTGGGCATCCGCAGCACCTTCCACGCCGGCCAGCAGCGGGGCGCTCGGGACCAGCAGGTATCCGCTTACCCCGGCGGCCCTGCCTCCCCGTCCCTCTCGCACGGCAACAGCCAAGTCCGGAGGACACACGGGGCCACGGGCATTTTCAGCAAGTTCACATCTAAGTTTGTACGCAAGTGAGTAATGGAAAAAACACACAAACACAACTCATTTGTGAGATGTTGCTGAAGCAAATAGGTGGCCGGGTGAAGGCGGTATAAAAGCGCAGCAGCTCTGATAGCAGCCAGTCTTTTTTTGGATGCAGCAGTTAAAACAGGTTGCAGCTTAAACCAGAAAATGACTAGGTGTAGGTTGCAACTCATTTTGTGTGCCCGTTTCCTCTCACAAACATTGTACAGTACGTCTATGTCATCAGGCTTTCTGCTCTCATCTATCACCAAGCTTGTGCTGTAACCGCTGAGAAGAGAAAGAAAGAGGAAGGGAACAGCTGCGTCTTGCCTGTAATTTTGTTTATAGCTGTGGTGACAAGGGAGTCATTTTGGTTGTGGCTCCATGCTCCCGGCCTAGTTTTCATCTCTGTTTCAGCACAGGTTGCAGCAGTTTAACTTGTCTTACTGGTACCTGGTTAGAATAAAAGCAAAGCTGCTTTATTTAAACTTCAAGATGCTAAAAAAGAAAAAAAAATCTTTTAAAGTCTTTTAATCTAACTTAATCTTTGGACCTGAAACTATTTACCTGATTTGGATCAAACTAATTCAAAGTAACAGGGTTTAAATAAAACATTAAGTCTGGAAAAACCAGAATAGCTGTGAGGAGTACAGTGGAGAGGAAGAACAGGGCAGATTTTTTATCAGTCGTGAGAATCGTAGCGATATAAGAGGAAGTGAAAGACATGAGAGTTTAAAGGGTCATGTGCAGGCCGGGAGATGAACAGTGGGAGAATAAAAAGCTGAGAGGGCAGCTAAGGTTGTCACCAGTCCACCCAGTACTGGTAGGTGCTTTTTTTTTTAATACCAGCACTACCACATGTGTGTTGTGAGGGATTAGCAGGAATGAATGAACACACACACTTTATCTCCCGTACACATGAACTACTGGTGTCTTGAAACTGGAGACTGACTTTAGCTTAGCATCTGGCTAAATCGTTCAATGATTTGGGGTTAGACCTTAGGGCGTGTGTCATGTCAGTCACATGACCTCATAGGGATATAGAAGCAGATGTGATGAAGAGGCGAAGGCACAGTCATTCTCCAGGCCTCCCACTCAGAGATAGTGTAGCTCCGTGGTGACTGTATCCATGGTTACACCGGAGATATCACTTTTCCCTTAACTATAAATACTGCTAGTAGCGACACCTTGACACACACACACACACACACTTGGTGGTATGGAAAAGAGAGCAGTGGTAAGCATGAGACATGTGGCTGCTCTCTGTCTGTGTGAATGAGTTGATTCTTCATCCATGTTCACGGTTGTTGCTTAACCTGTAAGTTTGATCCGACACGTCTCTGTGACTCTTTTCTGTTTGAAGCTTTCACAAACGCTTGTTTTCAGGAGCATCCAGGACTGCAGTGTGTGTGGAGGAGGACTTGTGTTCCCACATTGTCACTAATGACCCCCCCTTACATTTAAACACACTAAACTGATATTTCATTGTTGTGCTTGTTGCTTCAGTGAGTTCAAACATTTTTTTTGTTTGTTTACCCTACACTGCTTTACATTTAAAGCTACTGTGAGGGCAGCTTGTCTTTTTTGCAGGAAAGTCATCGGTGCGTACGTTTTATACCTCTTTTTTTTTCTCTTTCTTTATCCCTCTTTTTGTTTTTGTAGAAATCTCTCGTTCAGGTTTCAAAGAAGGTAGGCAACATCCCCAACGTTAAATATAACCCTTTGATACATATCCACGTATATTCTCTTCTTTATATATATTTTGCACACATATATATATAAATATACTTTACCCTTTTTTGGTGTTTCATGCAGCTTTTTGTTAAGAATTTCCTTTTGTGCCTTGAGCCTTCTTCACCTCTTTTTTTCTGTGGTTTGCCCCTTTTTTATTTTTTTGAGCCTTCTTATTTTGCGTGCCTGTTTTTGTTTCTTTCTTTTTTTGGCCCATTTTTATGTAATTTTTTTTGTTTGACTAACTTTCCTGTCACCCAGCCACCCTCTCACTCGACTCACCCACTCCATCATCGTGCAGCACAATAACACCTCACTCCTCTTCCTCCTCATCTCTCCATCTTCCTTACCTCATCCTCATCCCGTTTTGGACGTTCCAGGTAAAGTTGACCCTGATTTGAGCGTAAAAAGAAAAGAGGCTTTTCTCTCATTTTCTAAAAACATGAGAGAATTTAAGTAGCTTTGTGTTAAGAGTAAAAATGGGTCTTTAGTGTGAACCATTACCCGAGCTAACACCTCCTACCGAGCCATTAAACCATCAAGCATCATCAGTTTGGCCAGTATAACTCCATTTCCACTGACCTTCCTGGTAGTTTCCAGTTGGACAGTAGTTAGTAGTAAGCCTCTGCCTGTAGCTGGAGGATCTGTAGATGGATGCAGAGAAGAGGAGGACCCAGCAGGGAAAGGGGCTGCACCTTTTTTCCCCAGCAGACTTCACCTTTCATTCATTTCTCTGTACTCACTCTCACTGGCTCTCTAACAGCAGCAGCAACACACCTGGATGGCTTTGACCCACTGGCTGGAAATCGCCTTTATCCTCTGAACACATGTGCCCATCCTGCATATTTACATTCACACATTTGCACTGATTGGAGATGCCAAATATGCATGTTTATAAACAGACATTTAATCCTGTGTTGTTTTTTTATTATTATTATTATTATTATTAAGCAGCAGGTTGAGCAATGTTCCAGCTTGATGTGGACCATTGCTCCACCTGCTGGTGTGAAGGTGTAATTAGTAAATCTACAGAATGCAGTGTATCTCCCATCTGAAGCGCTGTAAAATGGCACAAAGGGTTCTACATTTTTCATGGCCCTGATTATGAATTACTCATAAACCTGGGCGTGATCCCCCTTCCTGCCATTTCCCCGTGTTATAGTTCAGTGTGAACTTCTGTTGCAGGAGCATTTCACCTCTTGGTTACGTAACGAGCAGGAACGATGAAGTTTAGACTACAGACTCTTCCTGTTGTCTGCATGCATGTTGCTGTTTTGTGTTTACTGCCTGCTTATTTGCTCCGGCGTGTTGTTTTCTGTCTTTGTCTGCTGACTGAGAGAGAATGAGTGTATTGTTTGTGTCATACAGGCAGCCGTTAAGGTTTTTGTGTATTTTAACAGGCTATATGTAGGTCCAGTGTTACTAATACTGACTGGTTTACCACAGTGCTGGGATCATTAACGTTCCTAACCCCCATCAGCTTCAGGACTCGCCCTCACCATGCCAGCCATTCATTCCCAAACCTTTCCATCCTTCCCCCACTAAAACTTTTGATCCTATCGTCCCATTTGTTGGATTTAAATCCCCTCCAAGTCATTTTCTGTTGTTCCCACCTGTCGGATGCATCATCTTACTTCGCCATGGCAACGTAATGTTAATTTCTCACGTTTAATTTGGACCATAAGCAACTCAAACCAGCTAACCAGCTATTCTGGTCAAAACATCGGCTTTTCCCTGTGGATCCTGTTGCTGACTGGACTTTTAAAGGTCTGGATAATCTCCAAAAATAATGACCGGTCCAGGAAAAGTTGCACAAAAGGTTTCCAGTTAAACGTCTGCACAGCTTTTCATACATATTAATGTTTGATTCAAGGTGAAGCTGTGATTAGTGGGGTAGTGTTACCTGAACCCGCTGACTCAGCAGTGCCTTGTGGCATCCTCAAGTTACTCTTGACTTAAATTTGAGCACTTGGACTGGGATTGGATGTTTGGCATCAAGGCTCAAAGTGGTCGGATTGGAAGATGGATGCTGGCATGGCGAGCTGTGGGACTTGTGTCCAGCCAACTGATTCTTTCTCTGTGTAAGAGCCCAAATGTTGCCTCCAGCCCTGAAAAAAGACTAAACTTGTGCTGATTTTTTTCCGAGGAGTCCGTATGAGGGAGAGGGTCGGGATGAGGGGAGCAGGTGAGATACAGACCAACCCGATAAAAACCCGAGAGACCCTTAAGATCCTGCAGACCGTAGCAAATTGCCTGCCGATCAGTAGACTGGGACCCAATCAGTAGATGAGCTGAGCTGCTTGTGATTGGGTGGAGAAAGGTGGTGTCTGAGATGGGAAGTTTAATTGGTTGGTGATGGTGATAAGGGTTTAGCCAATCAGGGGACGGGTCTTAGCTGTTAGTGGTAGCATAATAGAGATGGATAGCGGTGATGATGATGATGATAATGAACTGCATGATGGGTGTGTGAAGGGGAAAGCAAAGCGCCCAAATGTGTGTTTGTGTGGAAGTGGACATGATTTGACCCACAAGCATACACAGGGGTGCTTTTCAAGTTTGATTGTCTTCATTTGCACATCCTCATCATTTTGCTCTTCCTCTCATTCCCTCCTCATCCTCCTTTTTTTTTTGTTCCATCTTTTTAAATGATTGTGTCACTTCTCAAACCTTTTCTTGCTCTCCTTCCCTCTGTGCTCACCTCTTCCTCTTTTACCTCCTCACCTTTTCTCCCGTCTTTCCTGTCCTTTTCTGTCCTCCCATGACTCCACACAGGTCGGTGCTGAGCAGTACTGTGGACAAAACGGAGAAGACATCCGGCGGCGTTCTCTCCTCTTCTTCCAACAACGATGAGAACAACTCCTCGCCGGGATCCGGTAACACTGGTACGTGCTGCTGCTTTCTACTGCTCGTCTTCCAGTAGTTTCTCCTCTTTAGATCCTGTCATTTTTCCTTGTTTGTTGTTTATTTCTTCAGTGCAGACGGTCTGAGTATGCTCTGGGTTTGTCACTTCTCAGACAAATGTGATGTTAACCATCCAGCCAGACACGAGGGATTTAAAGCAGTCCAGTTAATAAAGTTAGGGCTGAAAAATCACGGTGAAATGAGACATGTCCTCTGATTTAAGACATTAAAAGCATCTCTGTGTTGATTAATGTCAGCTGTCTTTGTTCCTGAGCCTTTTGTTGGCACAGCCCTGCATCCACAGAGATCCACTGAGCGGAGGTATGCTCTAAACTTTGTCAGCATGTTGTCCCCGAACATCCAGGATGTGCTGCTGGTGCCGAGTTTCAGCCTCATTCACCACAAAACGACTCCGGTGTTTCCTGTCCTCGTTGTTCCTTTGCAGTTTCAGCGCACATCCCATGTTCTGCTGATTCTGGCATCAGAGCAGTTAGCTCGCTAAATGCTAACAAAAAACCCTACGCTTCCCCCTTCCTAACCCCTTTCCCTCTCCTCCTCCCCTTCAGGTGGCACAGGCACGCCTCCAGCCAACGCCAGCCAGAAGGACTCTGCCAAGCCGCGCTCTCTACGCTTCACCTGGTCCATGAAGACCACGTCGTCCATGGAGCCCATGGAAATGATGCGCGAAATCCGCAAAGTGCTCGACTCCAACAGCTGCGAATACGAGCTGCGCGAGCGCTACATGCTGCTGTGCGTGTCCGGCATCCCGGCGCACGAAGACTTCGTCCAGTGGGAGATGGAGGTGTGCAAGCTGCCGCGCCTCTCCCTCAACGGCGTGCGCTTCAAGCGGATCACGGGCACGTCCATCGCCTTCAAGAACATTGCCTCAAAGATAGCCAACGAGCTCAAACTGTGAGGAGAGATGAGAGATTGATGGGGTGAGAGGAAACGTGATGCTGTAGGTGGGATGGGGGCACAAAGAGGTGGAGGTCAGGGGTCAGCCAGAAGGTGGGATCACTCTAAAAATGATGATTATGTAGAATAAAGTCTGCAGTAGGGCTGCTGGTTGTGGGACGATACACACATTTCTGTTGTAGAGGTTTTGCTCCACATGGAGGACCTGCGATCAGATACCGAGTAGACTTCCTCTGAGTTGTGAAGTACTTACAGACCGACGTCTTTTTACCCTGCCGGGGCTTTCTGTCACCTTCTACTTAGACGTTCCACTCTTCTGCATGTCTGATCTTATACCGTTTTTTTTTTTTTGTTTCGTTTTCGGAGCCATGTTTTGATCACTTTGACCACTCCTGTCACTTCCTCCTATTTATTTAGTTTCTCCGCACGGCTCTGCCGCCGGGGCGCTCCAGGTTTCTGGTAACCAGGTGAAAGTTGGTTGGATGGAGGGCGAAGCGAGCAGAGGAGCGCTGGACTTAGATTAAAAACGTCTATGGAGCCTTATTTTGCTGGAAATCTGACCAGGAGTTTTGGTAGATTTTATTCTGATTGTCCTCCAAAACTGATCAGACTCCAGCTGAGCCAGGACTTTATTCACTGAAGCCCATATCTCACACACACACACACACACACACATGTAAATACATAATGAATGGACTAACTCTGCTGATGACGGTTTAGGACCTTCTCTACGGTCCATCTGCTAACCCAAACCTACCTTCCTCCAAAATGAACTTTGAGAACTCGCCTCATCCATCTTCCTGCCCTTTCACACACTCACATCCATCTTTTCACCATTTTCACTCCTTTTTTTGCCCTTTTATTTCATTCACCATCAGGTCAGAAGAGGCCAGTCAGACTTGATGCAGCCATTGATCCTTCAGGCTGCGACTTCAAGTCCAAACTTTTGTTGTTTTTTTTTGTTTTATTGCCTTTTTTTAATCATAAAAAGAGTTGTGCACTGGAACCAGAGGGCATATTTGAACCAGACAAGGGGAGGAGGCTGTCGATGGATTTTTATGTTGCCTTTCTTTGAAGAAGTAAATTTGCGGTTTGTTTTCGTTGTCAGCACATTAATGCTCAAACCATTTATTTGTACTGTTGTTCTTTCTCATTTTTCTTCCTTTCTCTGATGTTCGGTTGGCATCATGCCTTCGCATCCAGAATGTCGACCCAGAACGGACGCATTTCCTCTCGCCTCTTTCCCGCCGCCCCCCGTTACACCTTCCCAAAGAGCAACCACGTGAGAAAAGTGTCGTCGGAGTGTGTAACGAGCGGCGCTTGTGCACAAATGTATTATAAAAATCACTGGACAAACAGCAGATGACTACAACCAGTTGCTTTGTCGTCGTCCCCCCCCTGCTTTTGATTGGATAATATATTTTTGTGTCATTAAAACATTTTGGGATTGTACAGATTTGGATTCAGAGAGGAAGGAGTATTGTGGGGGGGGTCTTGTTGGATCATATCATTGCTGCCTTTTTGGTGTAATGCACCTTTAACACACGTTTAACTTCCACTCAGCTCGTAGTGTATCAGATTTAAACCCTTCACTCAAGAGCAGGATTATTGATGTATTTAATGATGATGATGATGGTGGTGGTGGTGGTTTTGGTGACGACTACTGCTTGTTCATTTTTGGCCTTTTCGGTTTTATTTTCTTTACGAAGGCCTTTGTCGGTCCAGAACAGCTTGAAGCAGAGAGCGGACGTACTCGCTCAAACACAAGCAGAGGAGTCGCTCCCTTTTCTCTCTGCCTCTCTCGCCGCCTTCGCCGTCGCTGAAAGGAGAAAACACGAGAGCCTGGTCCCTTCACTCGGTTGTACCTAACTTAACACTTTTTCTGTTTATTTCCACGATGGCAGTCGTTTTACTTTCAGTTTTTAAAACGTCAGAATTTCCTTTGAAAGTTGATCATTGTATTAAGGTGCTGGGTTTTGGTTTCTAATTATTATTCTGGCTGTTGCTGTTATATTATCTTTCAGGGTTGATTTTATTTTTCTTTTGTTTTACATTGCTGTAATTTACATTGATTTTAAATGTGTTTTTGAGCAAACTGTAACTGTAGTGGTGGGTTTTGGGGTTGGGAGGGTGATCAGCTCCTTAAAAATGAATTATTTGTTTTTTTGTTTTTGTTTTTTGTGCAAAGAAAAAATTACAATGATAGTAATAAAAACAATGATATGATGGTCAGACTGTGGAAGCCATTCTGTTTAATCAGAAGTATCCACTCTTTATCAGTGGATGTAACTTTGTTGTTTCTATCAGTTTTCTATTTATAGGGACATTATAGGGTATAGTATTTTGTACTAGCACTTGTAAAGGTGCAGACGTTACAATGTTTAGGATTTAACATGCTGTATGTTCATCCTGCAGTTTAACGTTTCACCAGCTTATTTTTCAAGTCACCTGTGCAGGTAAATCATTTTAATCCTAATAGTTTGTGGTACACAGGTGGAGTAGTTGGCCTCACAACAAGAAGGTTGTTGCCTGGCTCAGAGTTTCTGCTCATTACTCAGAGCCGATGACAGATAAACTATTTTTTATTCAAAAAAAGTTTTATTCTCAAAACACAAAGTTCAGTTTCCACAGTGTAAACAACTGGTCACACATTACACAAAGCAGGTGAGGAGATGAGAAGGAGCAGACGAACATGTGACTTCAGATCTGCATTATGATGCGAGGACATTCACTTCTGGCAACGACCAGAAAGCATCTTTAATAGTGAGAGTTACTCAAAAATATATTCCAGTGAGGCAGAAATCTGCAAACCAACAAAACCACTTCATCTTTGTTCACTGGTTACCATTCCAGCAGATCTACCCTGACCGGTCGCACCTCCTCCCATCAGGGAGAAAGCATTAAGTGCTTCAGAGCTGCGTTTTTCACTTTAAACCTTTTGACACATTTCCAGTGTTTTAGCAGGTGAGCAGATCCGTGTATGACATTCTGGTACCGTACGGCTCTGAGGAGACATGAATCGGCTTTTTCAGCCTTTGGCAGTGGATTTATTCAGAGGAAGGGTCAGGAAAGGTCAAGTTCAAACTGAAGTCCTTCACACACCATGCAGGTATGTTTTCAGCTGCTTAGTGCAGTTAGCTTTCTCACTGCAGAATAACAGTCAAGTCACAAGTTTCAGTTGGCTCCTTTTCTCCTTTAGTGCTCAAACAATTAGGTTTCCACAATCTAAATTACTTACAATTAACCTATGGCTCACCTAGTCAAAAGTTTTTCATTACTCCAGTTTATACTAGTAAAAGATGGCTAGCATCCTCGCTAACTCCTCTTTTTCCATTTTTTGATCAACTGGAAAACATTGAATCATCAAAACCCGTAACAAAGAACTCATCAGGGTTCTGAAGTCCAGTTTCTCAGTAAAAAAAAAAAAAATCCTTTTCCTCCTTGATCTTCAATTTAAAGCGACGGTTTTTTTTCACATGACAGGGAGCGGGTTTGACTCAGACGTAGTGAACATCACCTTCATCTTTCCTGATGGTCATGTGACTTCATACCAGCAGAACAAATGAGACCGATACCATATTTGTGTTTAACCACCATCCAGATGTTCAGCTGTTTCCATGGAGATGAGCAGGTGGGTTTTCTATTTGTGGTCATGGCTTTCTTTGTAAGCGAGAGGAAGCGGCGTGTTTTGCATGTGTGTGTGCAGATGTAGTGTTAGGTAGGTGTTTGTGACTCGTTATATCTGTAAAGTCACCTTCAGGGCCTGAGTGTGATCGTGTGACATGTAATTATCCCAGGAAAGACAGATAAAGGTGATTTAGTCACAGAAAGCATCAAAGTCTGAGTGTGTGTGCCAATTTGTGTACGTGCATTTGTTTCTATTCCCGCGGGTGTATCAGTGCGAGTTTGGCTGCTCCACTTTAAGCCCAACCAATGATGGAGGCATCTGCGTTGCAGTGGATGAGGAGCTGGGAGGAGAACCCCTGAGGCTTGAGGAGGTCACTGCAGGCCGGATGAGCGGAGGGGGTGGGTGGTTGTGAGGCGCGCGGCTCTGGAGAGGTCGTGTCTGAAGCGGAGGTGGCTGACGGAGGAGGCTTGGGGGAGCTGAAGGGGGAGCCGGGCGCAGCAGTGGAGGGGGTTGGGAGAGGGAGGAGGTAGCCTGGGTGGAGGAGGGTGGGGGAGAGCTGCTTGCAGTATCTGGGGGAAAGTCCTCCATTTTGACCTGAGAGCATGAAGGAGAATCAAAGATATTTAAACAAAATCATCCTCTATGTTTAAAGGTAAATAATGCCCTGTGTGGCCTTTGTTTGGTCTCACCTCCTCCTCCTCTGCCTCCTCACCGCCTCCCTCTGCAGCTGCCACGTCCTCGCCCCTCCTGGGGTCTTTCTGGTCTCGGCTGGTCGCCACCTGCTCTGCTGCCCACTCCCTCAGCACCTCATCAAGGTTGAATCTCCTCCGGTAGCTCACAAAGAACGAGCTGACCTGCACAGAAAGCACAGTGTCAGAGTGAAACCAGAACGGTGGAGGCTGGTGGTGCCTTCAGGGACACGTTCAAGATATAAATAAAAAGATTCATGATGAAGATTATAGTCATCCTGTAATTGTTATGGGGGGAATCATGTTCAGAGAAATTTCCAGATGAACGCTGATCGGCAGCCTGGAGGTCAGAATAAAACAGGAGCCTGACCTGAGCCGAAGTCTTGGTGCCGATCACTTCAGCGATGGCTGGGAAGTCTTTGCCGTACCGACGTATGGCTGCAAAGGAAACACCAGGTTGATGTTGTGGCAGCTGTTTTTGGCTCAGACAGATGTGACAGAGGAGTGATACAAGAGGAGTTTCACTGGCAGGATTCCCGTTAGCCCAGATCGGGTACACCTGTTCTCACAGGTGACCCGCTACACGTTCATACACTTCAGCTTCTGCAGAGTTTACAGCTGTTGCAGAAGCGGCGCTAAACCAGGGCGCACGTCTCATCTGCCTCTTGTGCGTTTGGAAAGATAAGTGCTACCCTTCATGATGCAACTCCATCTTCATTCATCTTGGTCCTGCATGAGTTACAGCAAATATATCCAAACTTTTCACACTTCACTTTAATAACAGGCTTTCAGGAGAGTGTGTGTGTGTGTGTGTGTGTGTTCATCCAGTGCAGGTGCTTCCTGTGTGTAAATATAAGTGTATTGTGCGAGCGTGAGGCAGGATGGGCAGAAAGGTGACTCTGTGAGAGGAGAAGGAAGCTTTTACTCACCCTGCACAGCCAGGAGCTGCTCCTCTGTAGTCCAACGAGAGTTCATCTTGGGGGCGGGCTGGAAGAGAGAGAGAGGGAGATTTGAGTGACCGAGGCGAATAAGGAGAGATGGGGGTGACAGAGTGAGGGCAATGAGCAGATTAAGACAAATCTCAGTCCCATAGGATGTGAACTAAAACCTGGAGGGAGTTGAGGAGAGGCAGTGTGAATAAATGAACAAGCAGGAGTCAGCTCATACAGGGAGGAACAGCCAGGAGAGAAAAATCAATGAGGTGGTTGATGATGGATTTCCAGGAGAGCAAAAATCAAAGTTACCTCATTCGGTTTGAGTCCATCAACGCCCTCACTTAGGCTGTGTTTCATGCTACTGTTGTTTTGTTTAATAGACTGAACCTGAGAGAAAAAGAAGAAACGTGAAGGTTTGCTCATTTTTAACACCCTAGTGCTGATGCGATTCATTTAAAATGAACTTATAGTTCAATAAGTTCAAATGAAACTTTATTATAAAGGCAGAAGTCGACGGGATGCATGATGTAGTCAGAAGATGGCAGCACAGACACAGTTACACATAAACAGGAAGTGAACATAACTTCTAGAAGCTGACACACCGAGGTGATGCACTTCTTCATGACAGGATTTATGTCACATTTCAGCTGCTTATATAAATTATTTAAGTTGCATTTCCACAATTAAATAAAACAAGCTTCAAGCCCCATTGATAGTGTGATAATGTGTTTGCTCATCTCTCAGACAGAAAGGTTCATTTTAATCCTAAAACTACAGCCGATCACAACGACATCATAGCTGCACAATCTGACACTGACGTGTGTTAAAGGTCATACTCAGAAACGCTAATGACACACCTGTCTCTTGAGTGAAACCAGCTGTGTGTCCAGCTGGCGTACGGTTAGGACTCCAGCATCATGGGATGCTGACAGAGCCATGATGTCTGCCTGGTCCAGGTGCATCCCTTTAGGTGGCCGGCGTCTCGCTCTGAGCGGGTGGTGTCGATACTGAGCCCCGATACTTTCCTTCTTCACTGGTCCAGAGCGACTCGGGATGACTTTGTCAGAGCTGGTGGTGGTGGGGTTCTGCTTTACCGCCTGCGTGGACGCACACGTGAAATCCAAGAGGTGATTCAGAAGGAAATAAATGCGTCTGTTTATATTAAAAGTGATTTATTTTGCTTACCTCTTTCTTTGCATCAACCTCAAAGTCGCTCTCGCTGCCTGGTTCTCCTTCTTCAATCTCATCATTACTGCATGGAATAAAGTAAAGATGAAATGTGCAAACATGTCCCTAACAAAAAAACAGAAATCATACGAGTTTGACTCATTTACATATTCATGAGACGTTTCTCGGGATGGTTTAACAAAGAAGTTGTGTAAATGTCACATCTCAGTGGAGCACTGTCAGAACTTCATATCAATGTTCCTGCAGAGGGATTAATAAAGTTTCCTGGCATTTCAAACCTGTCATCTTTCTCCCTCTTGTTAATCAGCCTTCTGGCCTGTCGGTCCATAACGGAGGTCCTGGTCCTGGTCTTCTTCCAGCTGTAGTAATACTTCACAAGGCTGGATATTACCTTGTCTGGAAGCTGCATTAGAAAAACAATCAAAGTGCAGAGATTGTAGCTGTATGTCAGTGATAAATAAATAAGTGCGTGTGCTTCTTATACCATCTGCTGAATGCGGTGGAAGCTCTTCCCGTGGAAGCTAAACGCCTGCTCAAACAGCACTTTATCTTCTACTGTCCACTCGTCTGGGAAGGGGGTGAAGTTGGCCAAGTCGGCCAGTGAGCGCTCCACGTCATGTTTGTGCCACAATAACATGCCCAGAGCCTGGAGGGACCGGGAACCCAGAGTTTGTGATGCGTTACAACAAAAACCAATGTTTATATTTATTTACTTACTACAGTTTTCATACCTGCTCCATGTTGTACCCGTGTTTTTCTTTAGCCATTAGGATATACTCATCCACTGGAATAAGAGCAGAAGTGGTTCAGAAGGAGAGCAAAGAAACACAAGTGGGAAAAAAAAACAATAAAAGATGGAGGAAAACAATGAAAGCCAGATGCAGAGAAAGAGGAATAGGCTTTATGTTGCCCTCTGTGAGCATATAACCATTAACTCACTGGCTGCCAGCCACTACTGTAGCAGAGAGGCCCGTGATGCCGGGGTTTTGGAGCAGTGTGGCTCAGACCCGGGTAAATATAGGATACATCTTTGGCAGCCAGTGAATTAAAGTGAAGGCGAGGTTGTAAAACTTGTGGCAGTGAACGCATCTTAGGTGTGTGACGCTTACACACGGCATCAGAGAGCTGCGAATTGGGACACCAGACCAACATGCTCCTCTGGTCCTTCTCATTGTAGCGGGTTGGACAGTCTGGGAATGAAAACAGGAACATTTCACCATTTACTGATACAAAGCTACACTTTTCAATTCATTTACCAGTTGATGCTAGATCCCTTTTAATTCCTCCTCTACCAGTCACATCGTGTGTAAGTCCTTACCCTCCCCACCAGTACAACTCCATATCTAAAAAACCTCCAGCATCCCTCATCTACCCATCAAACTTCCATGGTGATTTCTCTCCTCTTCCTCATGTTTACTCTACAAACCAGCTTTTGCTTCTCTTCATCAGAACGGAGGCAGTTTTGGGGTTTAATACTCGTTTAATACTCGTGTTCACACTAAAACAGACGTACAGAAACTACTCCCTGCACAGCATAAACATTCATATTAATAATTAAGCCTTTTTGCACACCTGTCCGTTCAAACAGTACAGAGAAATCCTCTGAAATGCATCTTAACTCATCATCTCTCCACACAGTTATATTTGTCCTCCCTGCCGTCTCCTTATCAGCCTTGATTTTCTCCTCCTCTTCATCTTCATTGTCATCATTCTTGCTTTTGTCTGCAGTTTGGCTGCTTACCTGGTTTGAACTCTGGGATCTGTGCTTGGTAGTCTCCTCCCACTCTGATCATGCTGTCTGTGGGGAGAGACAAGGTGAGCATGAGTTTCCGTGTCCTGCAGTGATATAGACAGTAAATATTGGTAAAAAGGGGGAGACAATGCTCAAGTGATCTTTTAAAATATTCTGGCAAGGAGCTACGGGGTTAAAAAACATCAATAAAAGAATTCAAGAGTGTTAAAAAGTACATTTATTTAATTATTTTCTTCATTTTCATTCCTGCTCTTTTATTAAATGAAGACTGATTTTCTGTTCTGAGTCAAATCCTCAGTGAAAACTAAATATTTCCTCCAATATCACAGAACTGGAGTTATCTGAGTGCAGACATTCAGCAGCTTTAACCGTGTTATCATCCAAACTAACTGGACTTATAATTATCTGTACTTTCTCTTTAGCTAGTTTGAAAATAAAAACTTTTAAAAGCAGCTGTGAAATTCTTGTTACAGCCTACAAAACCCACGACGGACTTGCTGAGCAAAATACATCCCGATGCAACTTATTTTACTGGCAAATTAGTAAGCAGGTACAAATACAAGCTATACATTTTAAAAAGGAGAAGAAATGTGCTGCAAAAGCATGTTTCTCTATCATAACATATTCCTCATTACCACTATCGCTACCAAAGAGAAAGCCACACAGATGCAGCAAAAGAGGAAAACATGGCAGCAGCGGATAAGTAATGAGTGCTATGCTAAAGCTAACAAGCGACTGAAGGGATGGGAAAGTGAGGACGGAAGAGCAAAAGGAGATTCAGGGAGGCGACTCAGCGGGAGGAAGATGGCCCACAGATTCCTCAGGGACAGGAAGGGAAGAGCTGGGATAGGGATGTTAAAAACACGAGTATTTAAATGAGTAGATGGATAAAGAAATGCGAAAGAATCAGTTAGGAAAAGAAATTTATGCGAAAATCTAAAAGACAATTGTGACCAAATTAAACTGTGTCTGATCCAACAACATGTCCCAAAAAGACAAATGTTGAGTCAGTGGAGAGAATATGCTGCAAGAAAAGAAACATGTGGGCCGAGGATAACGCGGATGAAGAGTGGGAAGATGCTGGAGGAGGAGTGGAAAGGGACTTGTGAAGCACTGCAGCAAAGCAATGAATGTGACCGGAACAGCTGTTCTGATTCCTCTGTACCATTAAAAAGGCCGGTGTGTGCGCATGCTTCACGTAGCAAACGCCACCATAAGCTGCTCTGCTGTTACATCCTACAATATACTGTCATTCATCAAGTGTGTGAGAGTTTCTACCATGAGCGTGCTCTTCATCGCTGCTCTCCTCTTCAGAATGGGGCTGGCTGTTTCCATTGGTAACGGTTTTGGCTCTGCTCCTGGACAGGACCCCAGCCCCCGAGCGCTCCATCACCGAGGGCATGACTGCACAAATGACATCACTTAGACTCCGCTCTTTATCAATATAATAAGAGTGATTAAATCCAGCACTAGTTAAGTCATCTTAAAGCTTGCTCCTGTAGTGAAGCACCTTAAGCTGCAACAATGGTCGCTCTCATTTTAATCGTTCAGGTTTTAGGACATAAAAAGATGTCCTGGTGTGGTGTCTATTTAAAAGCTAAAATATCTTTTAGACTAAACGGGAAACTTTGGCTCATTTTATCAGATGATGCCAAAACATCTGGACACTTCATCATCACATGACTGCATCGTTAATCCAGCTAATTAAAAACGTAATCCTGTCATACAAAATCATCTGTACCTCATATATAAGTGCATCTTATACAAACATTTTGTTCATATCAGGGAAACTTAGCTTGATTCAAACCTTAATCAAACATAGCTGTAAAATAAAGTTTTATTTTATTTAATTGCTGTTTAAACATGTCCATACAGATAAAGAGGCCATGTTTAAGTAAAAAATACATTTCTTGACGTCAGTGATCTTATGATGAATTTCTTAGAGAAGTTTTTTACCCTCTTTTTATTTTTACTTATAAAAAGTAGAGCAAAAATGTGCAACGTGGTTTTAAGCAAATGCTCCCTCTGTTGAGAGCATGATGGGTTATAAAGGTGAGAGTCTTTCCGCAGTATTGTGTCCTCATACTTACTGCTCCCTTCAGGCCTATCGGGGAATTTCAGGGTTTTTTTATACTTTATTTTCTTAAATGGTGTTTTGGTTGGAAAATAGGTGAAATTGAAAGATGTTTGGGATCATTATTCTGCTACAGAAGAAGCAGACTCATCTTCCTCCATTTTACTGACTGATATTTACTGAGTAGTAATGGATCGTATGGATCCATTCCTCCTGCAACACAAGCATGAGGCAGTATCAATCCACTATCCTGATTAACAGAGTGAGCATCATAAAATCCTAATTCCTTTCTTACCTTTTGTCTATAAACTATTACTACTACAAAGTTCTGTTTGAGTCCATCTTTGCCTTGGATTTCTGGTTCTTGCTGCTTAAAGTCATCCACCCTTGGCAGGCAGTTTTACAACCATTTACACTTTTGACCATCAGGAAGGTAAACACCTCCCAGTATACGCAGGTGGACCTCCCAGTATACGCAGGTGGACCTCCCAGTATACGCAGGTGGTTGAGTGACTCATACGGACCTTGTGGACTCAAACAATACAACAGACAAAGCTTTTTGAATGAAGCCAAAGACGTTTTCAGACACGTTTTCTTCTTGAAGCTCATTTCTCTACAGTTATCACCATAACGTTCTTCTGTTAAACAGTCTCCACTCGTTTCCTAATTTGATCTGAGAAAATGGGCAGATTGGATCATTTCTATCAGTCTTTTGGTGCCTTGTGGACGTTTGTGGACGTGCTTTCAGGAGACCATGGCAGAATAATGCTCAGAAAAGATTTTTGGAGTCCAAACATCACAAGATGTCTCACATTTACTCATAACGTAATTATAATCATTTGCTAACTGGATTTTTAAAAAATTTATTTGCTGCTTATTTCACTTTGGGATGAACCAGTAGAGGCCCATTTATTATCAATATAAATAACAGAAGGACTCGTTCGCTCGTCTCCTGCATCATTTATGTAAAGTATTTGGTGCGTTTTCAGGCTGGTGCTGTAAAAGGAGTAATACCACCAGATACCACTAGGGTCAGTGTTGAGCACATAGCTAACATATAAGCATGGAAGGGAAAAAACAAGAGAAGAAAAATAATAGTAAATTTTCTGCCAGAGAAATTTTATCTTCTAACATTCAAACAACTTTACTGATGCTGGCTGATAAAAGCCCAATAGATTCAGATTAAAATACACAAACAGGACCAATATATTGATTATTACCTGTAGAAATATATAGAAAAACATTTAAACCAAGTGATTAGTCAGATTTACTGGTATAACACTGATGATCATTAAGATTGTTTTAAACTTGATTGGTTTAAATTATTGCAGTCGATTTAATTAGTCAATTTCTTGGTTATATAAAACCAGAGACATTCAATGAAATATTCTAACATTTTAATTAAAACAGAAATCATGCCTGACTGTCCAAACTATTATCTGATCCATATTTACAGTGGCAGGGAATAATCCATGACAGGCCAAAGCCACATGTTAGTGGGAAATCAAAAAAGTGATTGGGGTATTTGTGCTGTTTTTGTGTATATAAACAAAATCCAAAAATACATTTAAATTGTGTTATTTTATTATGGAATAGGTATTTTTTAATTATGCAAGACAATTTGTGTTGTTTTGTGCCATAAAAAGTGCTACATAAATAACGTTTGGCTTGTAATATCAGGGCCACATTTCATTTCTACATTGATGAAGCAAGCTACCAATTACTGCTTCATCACAATGCCCTTTCAAAATAAAACCTTAAGACAATAAAAAAAAATATTAGCTATATTACATGATGTGTACACATTTTTCATGGCACCACTTTTCTATTATACCCAACTTAAATAGACATAAAACAAAACAAAAACTTTGTTCTTAAGTGTACAATTAATCCCTCATTATAAAGTTAGTTCCTGTTAGTGATCAGTGTCCACGGTATCCACATTTCCCCATGCTACACATCACTTTGTGTGGTGCACCCCTCAAAAATCCAAAATAAAGCTTTAAAAGCTGTCATCCATAATCAGGACAGAATAACTGTCAAACAAACCCTCGTCTACTTCTGCTGGGTCCAATCTCTGCATCCTACTCAAACCCCTGAACCATCATCTCAGCATGAAGCTCCCCACAGTAAAAATTAAACTCATTCTCTGTATATATGATGCCGTTATATCTCAATAATATCCTGAATACAAAGATAAACCATCTCTAATCCTTATCATGGACTCATCCTGCCTCTGCATTTTCATTTATCAACTGGAACCGCTGCCACAACAAAGCTGGGACACCAATAGTGGGACTAATTTACAACATTAATATATATATTTCACACCCATCATCAAACATATCCAGCTATAATCCAGCAGGAGAAGAAAAGCAGCCTTTCCAACCCAGATTAAAATCACATCACCCAAACTACAGGAAGACAATACTCATGTCTGAGGCTCTTCTGGGGTCTTTTGTCTCTCGATGCTCCTCCCGGTGCCTCTCTAGTTTACAACTACCTCCCATTGAAAGACACAGGTTAATCACTATCGATACACTGACCTGTGATAAACCCTTACAAACCCATAAAGCCAGGAAAATGAACAATAACGATTCACTTTCACAGAGTTTGGGGAGGTTTAGGTAGCCTCGATCTCTGCCTGAACTCCAGAGAACTAAAACCACTCTATGAACAAAATAACTTGCTTAAGTTGGGAATAACATGCCATAAATGATGCTCATGCACGTGCAAAGCTCAGCAACATCGTAAGCATTAAATATGAAGCGAGCAGCTGTTGCGACTTCAACTTTTGTCCCCTCAATCTCGACTGTCGCGATTGAGATCTATCGTACACAAAATAGCATGGTCACGGAGAAGGATCTTCTTGTTTACTTTCCAAATTATTGGAAATAAAACAGATCAAAGTATTACTTACAGGTTTAATTGTAACCTCGCTGTTCTATGGAGTACTCTGTGGAGTACTTTGAAGGTTTGCAAGCTCTATACATTTCTAATATGCATGTTTTATGATTGATCAGGCTGTTTATTTTATATATTTTTTAAATCACTAATCATTTTATAGTTTATTATTGATCTAAGTCACGTTTTCCTAGTAAATATACATGTTATCAGGTTCCCTGAGCAGACATATGTGTGCTCTGTGTCAGACTTTACAAGTCCTTTTGTTTTCCCCACGCTCACGTTGATGTTACTACAACTACAGCCACTGTCTGCCGCTGGCATGGAGCAAAAACTCGCTCTTTAGCTCAAATTAAGTAAACTTGTTAGTCCGTTTTGAGAAGTTATTCGGAAAATGATAAGAAGTAGTACTGCTAAAGTAATTACCACAAATTTAAGAATAAATTCAGGCGATATTTCTGCCCCCCCTCTTGCCAAAGTGCAATTTAAGTCCACCCCTCTTGGCCTTTGGGATGCTAACGTTAGCCTGTTAGCTTGCGGCTAGTACCCTTGCGTTACATTTGTAACGTTAATAGTTGGAAGTCGAGATAACAGTCACACTGTACCTGCGTTTAGCTTCTTTCCGCTTTCCAGCACTGAAAACTTATTTGAGTCTCTGCCAGTAATGTATAATCCTCTTCGAAGTGCTAAAAGGTTATTTGTACACCTAAAAGGGTTTAATTCTTGCCTAATTGATGCTCACAGTCAGTACAATGAAGTGAACTGCATAGAGATGGAAGCATCCGTGAGTGTGTGTGTGCCGGGGAGACGGACAACACCCGCTGAAAAGTGAGGTGGACTTCCGCTCCGCCTCTCCCAACCTACCGTTTGGATTGACAAAAAATAGTCCATCAAAACTATTAACTTTAGGTCACTCTTCTTTTTTTATTTTCCACCTTAACGTGCATTTTGACACTTACCAGTGCTTCTGGCCAGACTATCTTACTTAAAAGCAATGGTTTATTTCAATTATATTTTAAACACCCTTCCATGCTAAATCAAGCTATGGTTTTTACAGTTATTGTACTATAGAAAGAGAATTACATGTGTTTAATTTTCACAGAAAAATAATAATCTTTGCAGAGTTATCTGTCAACCATCAAAATCCCATAAATTAGGGTCTACTTGCCAGTGTGTCGGCGGAGGGATTCGTCAACTGTGCATCTCTGTGCAGAGGCAGGCTGTCCAGACTTGTACTGATGTATGCTGGTAGGAAGAAAGGGTAAGAGCTGGGTACAATTGAACCAAGTGTGTGAGACAGTGAACGTGCCCTCAACATCGTGCGTGACTTTGCGCATGAACTCACAATGACTCAGATAAGATTGCCTCATAGTGCTTGGTTTATTATTTTTTTATTTCAAATGCCAAACACTTAAATGAGTTGCGGTCTTGTGCTTGTGTGTATTTTTTGTGCATCTGCACGCACTTGTATATTCACAGGTGTGTGTGTATGGGAGGCAAACAGGGAGGGTTTCATGGATAGCTGGTGCAGGATTTTTCTCACCTGATGCTGACTGTAAACACAATACCAGGGAAAATGCTAGGACTCTTACAATTGCTTGCTGTTGACATGTAACATCCTGTTTCCAACTCTTCTAGATTTTTTTTCTTTGGCATCATCACCGCCCCCTCTTCTTCCTCACCTCCTCTTCATCATCATCTCAGCTCATCTTCACTATGATCTCTTGTTTTCCACCACTCCCTCACTCTCCATACTCCTTCTTTCTCCTTCTTTATTTGCCTGATTTCCATCTTTATGTTTTTCTATACTTAATCTTGCTTTCACTTCTATAACTTTCATCTCACCTTCATCTCCACCTTAACTCTTCCTCCCACCCCCCTTTCTCCTTTACATTTTCCTCACCTACTTTCATTTCCTGCTTCTTACCCACCCCCCCCCCCACCCTCCCCATCTTTCCACACCCATCTCACCTCCTTTCAGTGGTGACTCCTTTCCTGTCTCCTTCTTCATCTCCCTCCTCACTCTTCTCTTCTTCCTCTTTCCTGTCTCTCTGGCTACTTATCTGCCCCTCTCTCATGTCGCTTGCAGTTTCAACAGTGTGTGCATGTGTGTGTATGTGTGTGCGTACGTGCAAATTCTTCCCATCCCCCACCAGTTTCGCTTCGCTCACTTACAGCACCCCCCCACCCCACCCCTTCCCATCCCTCCCCTGCTCCTCTTCCTCCCTCTTCAGTTCCATTTTCACCCTTTCCACCTCCTTCCTTCCCCTCCTATCCCTTTATTCTTCCTTATTCCTCCGCTTGCCTCCTACATCCTTTCCTCTCCTCTCATCTCCTCTTATTAGTCAGTGGCCATGAAACTCCCCATTCCACTGATTCTCCTCTTGCTCAGTCTCCAACACATGAAAAAACTGCTGCATTTCTCCTTCTCACCCTCTCTAAACTCCCTCCTTTTATCCCTCTCTTCCTTTCCTTTCCTCTATGCCCTCCTCTCTCTTCTTCCTCAATGTCCTCTTTTCTGTCCTCTGTCTTCTCCATCCCTCCTCTTCTTCTGCTTGGATTCTCTTCGATCTTTCATAGCTCAGAGTACCTCCCACTCTCTCTTTTTTTCTCACTCTTCTTTCGACCCCAGCACCACCTTAACCGTCCACCTGTCTCATGCCTTCTTTATGCCTGTCTGTTTGTCTGCTCCTCTCATGATTGACTTGGAAAATGTCTTTCCCCTCCACTGTCTCTCTGCATTTCTCTCCACATATTCACATAACTCTCCCTCCTCCCTCACACCTCACTCTGACTTCTATCCTTCCATCTATCCCTGCTATGAAATCCCTGAGTCTGTCGTCTCAGTGGATGCAAGTCTAGAATCAGATGTTGTAGAATAAACTCTTCCTGTTGTACTGATGAATCATGTTGAGAAAGCTTGTGCAATAAAAATGTATACATAAATGCAAACTAAAAGAAAATGTGAAAGAATAATTGCTCAGTTAGATATTTGCTATACAGCCCAATGCATTTGCAGTGTATTTATCCCTGCATAAAATAAGAATAATAGATTTTGCAGTTTTATTGACAAACTGTAAAGATGAATGGAGCCTAAACCAGCAAATGCAAAACTGGATATGTTTAATCTTCAACTCAGTTGAATATCATCAGATTTGCACCTTAATTGCTCCTTCATAATAAAATATTTTGGATGGCAATTTATCTATGGGGTGTATTTTGATATTTTGGTGGCAAAAAGTACATCCTCACAACCAGTCTGCTTTAACTGTGTTGTAAGTTAAACATTACCAGTTCCCAGAGACTCTGAGCTATCAGGCTCCTCTTATGGAACCAGCTCCAGTGTGGATACAGGAGGCAAACACCCTCTCTACCTTTAAAATCAAGCTTAAGACCTTCTTTTGAACAAATGACCTGTTAGTCCTGCTGGCCCATTAGTTATGGAGACATGGGGACGTCCCATAATGCACTGAGCACTTCCTTTTCCTTTTCTCATTTTTCTTGTGTAACAGTGACATCATTAACATAATTATCCTTTTTCTGCAAGTCTTCCTGGATAAAAGCTTCAGTGTGTGTTAACATGTATTTCCTGTCCTCTCCACCACAACCAGTCGAGGGCTGTCCTCCCTGAGCCAGGCTCTGCTGGAGGTTTTCTCTTCCCGTTAAAAAGGAGTTTTCCTTCCTACTGTCGCCTCATGCATGCTCAGGCTGGGGATTGGATTGAAGTCAAGATTCAATGCAATCTTCTCGTTTCACTTATCTAGAATATTTTTTATATGAATTGGCTGAAATTGATGCCTGCAAGCATCCTGAGATGACACTGTTGTGAAGTGGTACGATACAAATAAAGTTAAATTGAATGACTAAACTGCATTAGCAAAGAATTATTAGCAAACTTAGCATATTTCTGAATTAACTGTACTTTCTCAGGCAGAGGTAGTTTAAAACTTTATTAATTCAAAATGTGAAGTAAAAATGTTCTTAAATAAATAGAAAAATATCACTTATATAATGGTCACATACATTTATAATAGATGTTTAGTTTGATTTATTTAACAATGTCTGGCTTTCTCTTACAAAAATATTTCAATTGCATTTTAAATACGAGGGTAAGAATAAAATACTACAATAATCGCTAATTTATTGTACCCAAGATTTTGAAATTAATAGTGATTTTTTTTTCTCTTTTTGATCATGTTGTCCAGCTCTGCTGTAAGTCTCATTTAAACCTAAATCACATACAGGAAGAGCAGGGAGTTTATTCAGGTTGGGCCAAAACAACACCTGATGCATGGAGGATGAACCAACACTGCATCTATTCCATCATTGTAAACTAAAAAACCCCTCTGAGAGCGCAGACCTCCACCAAGCAGCACCATAATGTTCCCAGTGACACTTCCAACATATCCCAAAAATGTATTCAAAATCCATCAATAACTTTTAGAGTAATGTTGCTAACAGACAAACAAACAGACAGACAGACAAACTCCGGCAAAAAAATAACATCCATGTCGAAGGTAATAAGAATCTGGGCTTTCCCACTTTGTACAGATGGTAGTTCTGGCAGCACTATTAGAAGGAGAAGTAGCTATGACTCAAGGGTTAGACCAGTTTTCCACCAACTGGACAACTGGTGGTTTTTTACTTCTGTTTTCCCACGGCTGCATGTGTTATGTACTTTAACCAAACAAGCAAATCGTATACTACCGAAAGGCAGCACGGAACCAAGCATGATTAAGCTTGATAAGCTCTTAAGGTAGGAAATAAAATAATGCCTGAATCTGATTCTTCTCATCTCCAGCTACAAGCAACAGCAGCAACCAGTCTCCTATTAAAACCTGTTCTAATGAAGCTGCAGATGCTCTGAGAGGGTTCTTTGAGGCCATACGGGAATGAACCACGTGGAGATTACATCAGTGGTGGAGTGTGTGACAGATTAAATCTACTTGTGTGGACAGACCACAGACTCTTGCTACAAGAGCAGTGAGATGCTTTCCCGATAACAAACACAAAATCACCAATAGCTTAAAAAAGCTACAAAATACTAGAAAAGCACTCTGAGCTCGTATTAATCCATTTAGTGAACATTTTGTGCTGTTTTTAATACAATAATTTCTTTTCTTGCAGTAATAAATAAAAGATCCAAAGTTCCCTTATTATTTTCTGGATCATAGTATCTAGAATTGGGATCCAGTTTGCTTATTTCAATGGGGTTTAGGGTTGAAGATACCATCACCAGAGAGTCCATTCTCATCTGGACCAATCAGGCCGCACTTTGAGGATCATATTCAATTTATCCTGCTCTGTTATGCAAGAAGCTCCATGATTGAATTTATTACTGCGTACAAAACAAAACCAGTTTGTGAGAATGAAAGGTTGAGTGTCTGAGAAAGCAGTGAGCAATCCTGGAGCACCACAGGGGACTGTACTCTCACCCTTTCTGTTCACATCATTCCCCACAGACTTCCAATAAACCTGTGCATCCCATCATCTGCAGAAATACTCTGATTCTGCAGTTGTTGGGGGAATCGGTGATAGACAAGAAGCTGAATGCAGAGAGCTGGTCAGCTCATTTGTAAGCTGGTGTGAAAACATTTTATTTTGCATGCAAGATATGCAAGAGATGATTGGTAGAAGGAACAAGAGTAAACAAAACACTGTCTGAGAGAAGAGGTGGAAGTGGTGGAGGAGTGCAAGTACATCAGACTTCAGCTGGACAAACAGACTGGAAATGAGACACAGAGGCATCTAGAAAGGACAGAGCAGACTGTGCTTCTATGGAAGCTGTCTGCACCAAAATGCTTCATGTCTTCTATAGGTTTGTCTCCTATTTTGTTGAAGCCCAATTAGGTTTGCAGTCTTCTGTTAGGGCAGCAGAATCAGAGTCAGGGACTGCAAGAGCTGACTGTTCAGGATACAATGCTGCATAAGCTGCTGCAGATAACCGATGATTTCACACATCCTCTATACAACACAGTATAGAAACAACAGTGTGTTCAGTGTGGCTTTGTCAATGCAAATGCATATAT
>JBAMIG010000005.1:4279392-4292712 GCA_037177335.1 Kiunga ballochi
TAACTTTTTGGCTAACTTTGGTTAGCTCTTTGGTTAGCTTTGCTTAACATTTCTGTTTGCTTTTTTTGTTAGCTTTGGTCATTTTTTTCAGTTAGCTTGGTTATTTTTGGTGGGTTCTTTGGTTAGCTTGGTTAACTTTTCAATTTACTTTGTTTAGCTTTTCAGTTAGCTTTTTGGTTAGCTTTTGATTTGCTTTGGTTAGCCACGCAGCAGGCTAAATTTTTTTTTTTTTTGATCATCTCATTTGTTGTTTCTTTTGGCCAGAGCTCCTTTCTTCCTCAATATTATGGTTAAATTAAATTTCCTTTGATGCTTGCCTCATATATTATGATTCTGTTTATGAGCCTTCAGTAAGGGACCACAATCAAAGCAATAGATTATATGTGGATTAGCCTGCAGCTAAAATGAGAATGAAATTTCACACACTGGGTGATTCACAGAGAAAATTTTGAGTAATTTTCCTGAAGTATCTTATAAATTTGGGGAAAAAAACGTTTAGTGAATATTTATAAAGTGTTCCAAGATGTTCCCTGAAAGTTACTGTAATCAACCACGAACAGACAGGTAGTGTTCCTTAAAAGCCACATTTTGGTATAACATAATGACCTATAGGGGTAGAATTTCAATATCTTTCTAATATTCTTCTAAACAATCAATCAAATTGTAGATAATACTAGATAATATTCTCCAAATGTTATTTGAGTGTTTTACATGCGCTGTTAGGCTAAACATAGCCTATATATGAGAAACTCTGAGACGTTTTGTATCACTTCATGGTAACTCTGCTCAAAACCCTGTTTTACACAATTTGATACTCGTCTCCTTCCCCCTCATGGATACCAGAAGGAAGACCTGTCCCAACAATGCCAGTGATTTATTTTAACTTGTGTTAAAGACATGGTTTAGTAGAAATATGCCCTCCTCTTCTAGTTTCTAAGAAACTTGACATCTTGAAATACATTTATGAGCTGCAAACTTACAGTAATGAATGCCAAGAGCAGGACCTCAGAGTGACCTGCAGAGGCACGGGCCACCCCTAGGATCTAACCCCAATGCAATACTAAACTACTGATGAGTTTCAGTTTAATCTGACCTTCAATGTTATGAATGTACTTTTATCTGTTGCTTTATTAGATGTTATAGATCAATATCTTGATCAACAAAACTAATTATAATGCAGTGCTGATACATGATCATTTTGTCAACTACATAAGTGATGATACTTCTATCCAAACTGCTTATATTTTATTATAATCATGTTAAAACTCATCATTTCACTAGATGTGGTAACTGTGCAAAGTTTAATAATAGTGAGACAAGTTGCCATTTCAGTCTACATCAGACCTAAAAGAATTAAAATCGGGTTTATTGACCAGCTGGTACTATACTGGCTTGACTGTACTGAGATATGCCAAGCTCATTTTTCTGGGATGTCTCGGTTCAATCAAGCCAAGCTGACATAATAATGGCAAATGTTGAAGGACAGTCCCCATGTTTTAATAATCCAAATAAAGTTTGTTTTCCCAAGATAACAAAGCAAATTATTCTGTTATCTCGAGAAAGAAAATGTAATCTTGGTCGCTGTCGGCTTCCACAGATTGTTGTTCTGTCAATAAATGTAAGAATAAAGGATAATTAAAACGTATTAGTGAGTTAGTGTGGCACAGTAAAAAGCAACTCAATGAATCTCAGGGTTTAACACTGTAAATAAGTGTTAAATATAATTCCTATGGAGTTAAAACAACCCTATGTGTTAAATAGTACACTCACTGTTTTGTGTAGTTTTTTATATAAACATCTAAGTTTCTGCAAGATGAATAGACTTTACGGCACGCACTGCAAACACCTGTAGAAAATTCTTTTCTTTAAAGTTTCTCTTTTGTCATATTAAGTGTGAAAGTGTGTGACCCCTCTTTAAATATTCTCTGGATGCCGCCTGAAAAATGCAAGCATCTGCTTTTGTTCCGCATCAATAATCTAACATGTTGGTCAGCTTTGTACACAATAATAGACCTAAATCACCGCTGGATGAAGGCTAGCTCATTCTGTAATGATTAATCTTAATGTAGAACACATTTCCCACTAGCGGCATCATGATGTAGTGTGAGAATGTTACTAGTATTTATCAATAGCTAATGGATCGCCAGGACATTTACAGCACATTCGTTACCGCACTACATTTAGGGGACTGGGATTCAGCAGAGCCACAACCAAACAAAGCTCCAACCTTTCCTCTTGCGCCATCCCATGGTTATACATTTTAATTTGAGGTAGCCTAAGTTTGGATAAAAATGATCCCCGCCTTAACGCTGCTGCAGCCTGTAACATAAAGCTGGAGGTATGGCAGCAGAGGTGAGGAAGAGGAGGTGCGCAGATAAATTGCGTTTCCAAGAGCGCGTGCGTTTTAGCGTGGAGAACAATAAGATTTGATCCTAAACGCCAACTCCCTTTCACACATTGAGCCACCTCACGCAGGGGGTGAGGAAAACAGGGGGGGAGGCGGGGAGTCTGATCAACGTCAAAGCCTCGCGCTACTGGAGGTCAGGGGATAATATTTTATTACGAGATGAAACCGAAGCCGGCGGGTCTACAGGAGCACGCGCTGATGACGGATCTGCTTCAACTGAACCGGAATTTTTATTTTAGGAATAAAAGCCAGCCATGGCAAATAAATAAATAAATCCAAGCCATAGCGTCATCCGCAGTGAGGAGCCTCAGTCCTCTCTCTCCTTGCACCACCTTTAGGATGAGGAACCAATGACAAGATGGAAAGAGCGAAACAATGACACTTCCGGGTTTAGATTTCAAAATAAAACAAAGCCTTCACTTCACTGCAGTGATTTCTTCGCTGTAACAGATGGAATAATCTCGTCTTGCATGTTAAAAAAAACTGCTGGACAAAACTTGTAGCCTTTTATAATCTAGCATTGATTTTTTATATATTTTCAAGCATTATAAAAATAATTTATTTGCTTGTAGAGATGAATTAGTTTGCGTGAGAAAAAAAAGCATCTATATTCCACATACTGGGAAATAAAGGAGTCAATGTGTTGTATTAAATATTTTATTTCCAGTGATGTTTCTCTCACTGCTTCTATAACTTTTTATATAAGAAAAACTCGTTGGTTTATTGGAAAACGTGCCCGTTCCTACTTTGTTTTCTTTAAGAAACTATATAGCTCCACTTCCGGTCTTCCTGACCTGATGCGTGCGCATTGACGCAGCTCTGCGAGTCTCTGTAAAACAACCGGATAACGGGAACCGAGAAGGGGGACAGGACCGAAACGCATCAGTCAAGACAGACACAGACGGAGTGCTATTGTACAACAGAAGCCTTAAATTTCGCTCCAGCGACTCATTCAGCTCCTTCATCTGTTTTTTTCCCCTCCTCTCTTTGGAGGTAGAGACGGAGCGGGGCTGCGGCGCTGCATCGGCTTCTGGCGGAGGACCTGCACATGTCGGCGCGGTGACGGACCGTTTGTTTCTCCGCCCTGATACGGTTGGAGGACCGCAGGAGGAGGTGGCTGTGTGGAGTAAAAACGCGACAAGAACAACACAATAACCAAACCTTTTTAGAAAATAGATATAAACAGTTAGTTAGCAGCGGCTGAGAGAGGATCCGATAACAACAAGGAGGACAACAGTGATGCGGCAGCCGAGGTGGGCCCAGATTGATGATTTTATGATATCATCATTCACCGCCAGGACCGGCCACCGGTTCTATTGATAAGGAGAATAATCGAGGAGAGTAAACCATTAACTGAGCTGGAGTCCATTTGCTGGTTTTGACCTGCATCGGAGGTTAATTGGCTCGATAAGGCGCCTCACTGCGAGGATTTGTCCTTTTATGAGCTTAGCTGTATGATAACATATAGATATCCAGATTTAGGCCGATGACTTAGTCTGAGTGTGACGCTAATATAGCAACAGAGGCGTGTGCGTCTAAGAAGACGCGCCTGTCTGAGCATCATCTGGTAGCTGCACAGGCTACTCCTGCGCTGGGGATGATACACAAGCCATTTTCCATCTGTGCGTAAAAACAGGAGAAAAAAAAATTCAAGGATGATGCTGGCAATTCCAGCCCAACTCTGATAGCGCACAACGAACTGGACGTCCAGAAAATCTCTCTCTCCTCACCTCTCCTCCGCCTCTGCACCTTTCCCCCTTTCTTTCTCACCCCCCCTCCTCCTCTTCCTGTCTTCTCCTCCACTATACCACCCAGCGAGGCCTATTCATTCTGATCAATTGATCATCCAACTGTGATTCAGAAGGCCTCCCACTTGTCCATTCACCCGCATATCCTCTCAGGCGCCTCTTTACGCACTCTCGCAAAGGCACGCACGCGCCACCGCCATCCACAGCCATCATGGAGACGACCAAGCTGCCTCCTTCCAGCCCGTCCTCCCCCACCACCAGCTTCTCAGTTCCGTCTGCGGAGAAGGTGGATGGATTTCCGCGGAGGTCCATGCGCAGAGCCCGACAGAGGAGGTCCCACAGCTCGTCCCAGTTCCGCTACCAGAGCTCCCAGGTGGAGCTCACCCCGCTGCCTCTGCTCAAAGGTGAGGGACTCTCTCTCTCTCTCTCACAAACACACATATATATGTAGTAACAATGGCATTGATTTAATGAAAAGTCGACTTTCTTAGCTTGTTGTTGCACACTTATTTCTTTATTTATTTATTTTTATAACACATTAAAAGGTTAATGTATACATATATGTACAAACAGCTGCAAATTGGGGATTTTGGGGCACATCTGGAAAGCTTTTAGTGTGTAAAAAGTTCCATTAGCAGACTGTTTCTTGTTAAAACATGACAAAGGAGAACAATATTGTGTCTATTCATTAGAAATATAAAGAAAATCCCTGTAACAGGAAGTGCTGATGTTAAATCTGTGCAACGCCGGCTCAGTTCTGGATGATGAGATATGTCTCGTTGTGCAAACCTCAAAGCAGAAACACATAAAAGCTTGTTCTAAATGCGGCTGTGTGAAGATCTCGACATGTGTTGTACAGCATTCATCATAATGACACTTAGCGCTGCACTATCTGCAGGTCTATTAGTCACAGAGCTTCTGTTGATACACACTATGATCTCCACAAGCAACTTTAATTGATTGATGACACGAGGCTGCAAAACACATCACGCTTATTGGTTTTTTTTATATGGATGAGTGCATTTAGTGTCCGTTCTTTGCTGCTGTAGCTGCAGGAAGTTGTAGTGGAGCTCTGTGATGAAGCAGCTGGAGGAGAAATGTTAACACACACACACGTTGATTTTTAGTTAGCTTAGTTAGCTTCTAAAGTTTTGAACTCAGAGGAAACTAAGACATTTAAATGTAAGGATGTGAATATACATATGTATCAGTGTCTATTTGTTTACTGCAGCTGCTGTAATGGGTTGTATTTCCTTGCTTGTCAGGGAAATCAATAATTTTGTTCCTTTTCTTTTGGGTCACCCAGTCAACAAGCTGTATCCCATCATAATCCTTCCTTTTTATACACTTGTACTACTGCAGCAGTACTCCTCTGTCTTTCCCCATGTATGCAGAACTAACACAGTTTGTATGTCTTCCTAACCTTAACCCTGAAAGAGGAGATGTCTGCTTTTAGAGGTACATGTGCTTTATGTGTTTTTACACCTTGTAAGCACAGGAGAGTGATGGAAGGCTTTTATTGTTCATCTTTAGTTTAGAACCAGTCTTTTATAGGCTGCATCCATCATACAGTGGGTAAAAGTCCTAGTTTTACATGGCTGCTGCACTGCTGCGGCACTGCTTCCAGAGCCCCAGGAGGAACTCATAGTAAGATCCTGCAGCACTGGTGCAAGAGTAGTGTCTGCTGTGGGGAAGTCTGTAACATGCACTATGTGGGCCAAGTGTAGACAGACCTGTGGGTGGTTTTTTTTTTGGCTCTTCTACTTTGAACCACTCCTCCTGTTAACATCTCTTATACTTCAGCACCAGTGGGAAGAGTCATTCATGCCTGGAGTTGCTGGAAAAATGTCACCTGATAGTCACCGTGTGTGCATTTAAGACTGCAGAAGTCATGGCAAGATATTTGACAAGGAAAATGTTTTATTATAGTCTTGTAATAAAGGAAGTGCTGTAAGGTTTTACATACAAGGCACGTTGCACATGCATCCGTCTCTTCTGGTGCAGACGTCCCTGCAAGTTCAGCTGAGATCGGACTGGATTGTGCAAAGCTGAGAGAAACTGCAAAAAACTCCAGAGATTCATGTCAGACTCTGCAGACTTCAGTTAGCGTGTGGCATTTTTAAGTTAGTAACAGTTTGGTTAGGCAAAGGCCGAGCACCTGAGGATTGATGGGAAAGTTTAGCAGAAAAAACTAAATCTCCTCTCAGGCTTATAAAGCTGCATGTAAATAAACTATATCTCCAAGGTCTCCCTGAGCACCGCTTGTTGGACTGACAAAACAAAAGTGCGGATGTTTGACCATAATGCACAGCTGCTGGTGAAAGACTCCTTACATCAGCTGTCCACAGTGGACCAGTGGAGATTAGGGCTTTTTATGCACACATCTTAAAGCCATGTCTCTTTATACCAAATAATTCTCCAAAGTCCAAAGTGAGGTTATCTGTGTGACAGTTTGTGCAAATCTTTCAGTAGAAGGCTGAAAAGTCAATCATTTATCCCACGTCCAGATGTTGAATTGACTCACTTTATCTTGTATTAGGACCAGTTTTAACATTTCCTACAACAGAAAATGCACGTAAAGCTTTTTCTTATCATTCAATAACATATTTTTACTCGCTACATGTACATACCCGATCATCAAACAGGCCTGTGAAGAGCTTGTGTGAAAGTATTGTGTGTTAAATGCAGCACATTCTGCTTCTTTGCATGAGTGAGGCATGCACTATGCAGCATCCACCCTTTAAAAATGCATTTTTATAACAGGGGGAAGAAACGGGATGCCAAAGTGTAGCAAGGTGGAGATCAGAGGTCTGTGAGTCTAATAGGTGGGGCAGATAATCCTCATTGTTTGAACTAAAACACATTTTCCTTTTTACGTGAGCAGCATGCAACCCTTCAGCTTCAATATTTGTGACCTGTTTGCTTAAAGCTTTATGTAAACAAACACCCAGACCTTTAGGTGTTTCTCCAACCTTAACGCCGCTACATGCACGTCTCTGCACAAGGATAAATATCACTTACAACAATATTTGTGCTGGTTTGCACAAAGTCCTGGTTTCCAAGGTTTAGCATGGATTTCCGATAGCATCTCTTTCTCCCCTCTAAATATTAAATTACCTGGTAACTTTAAATTGGTTGCAGTTGCAAACTGAGTGTGTGTAATCGTCTACCTGTCTGAGTTAACCCTGTGATGGAGTGCTGATTTAGCGAGGGTCTGCCCTGACTCTTTCCCGGTGTCAGCTGGCACCGGCCTCGGACCCCTCAGGGGTCTAGATAATAGATGGATAATGTGATCTTGCAGTGAGATAGTATCCTTGTGAGTCTCCAGTAAACAGAGAACTGATCTGGAACGCTGAACTGGCCGATAACAGAGCTGCAGGGATGGTCGAGTAGCCAATTAATCAATAAAGGGTGGATGAAGGATCCATGTAATCTCTTTTATAGTATTCTTAAGTTTGGCCTGTGCATACACACACACACAAACACACAGATTTGACTCCTTCCTGGATAATGGTGGTCATAAGTACAACTTGCATGACATTCTGATTGATCACTGAGTACGGCAGAAGTCTCCCGACCCCCAATGAGAGCAAAATGAACTCGGTGGCGTGATTCACAGGAAACCAGGCAAATTCAGACATTTAATATAGCTTGTCATGCAGTTGCAGAGCCACCAGATGGGTATCAAAAGTGCTGTCAGATTCTGTTAGAGCATTTACCTTGTTGTCTGTTTCCACACGTGAATCATCATGCTAAATAACTGAAGCTGCACAGAGGGGAGCGCACTTATTTCTGACAAGCACGGTTTACAGAAACCGATACAAATATCCACCAAATGTTCCTCTTTTCTGTCCTCCGCTCCAGATTGAATACAATTTAAACCTGCTGGTAGGTCAGCAACACTAAAATCACGCCTCTTTCCTCGCCCGGTAACATGAATACGGTTTGAAATTATGTTAGTTATTTCTCCTGGAAAGTAGATTAAATTAAAATAGTGTATTGTTTAAGGACTTTATGAATATTTTCCTGCAACCCTTCATGGGAATAAATGGAAAAATAGATGGATGAGAACAAATATTTATACGTAATAGCAACAAATAAAGCAAAAAAACATCAATGTAAGTTCAGCATAGTGTAAAGTACATAAAGAAATGTAGTACTCACATATAGTACTCTAGTATATTGATAGCTTTTTAACCCAATAAGGTGTGGTGTAGTACTCTATAATCTTCTAAATCTGGTTTGGATAGTCTGACATTTCCCATCATAGATGTGGTTTGTTCCCCTCAGCTTAAATGAGCTGTGTCTTCAGGAAAGATGTTTTTAGGCTGTATTATTACAAATATGAACCAGGGAGTCTTTTCCTTAAATAAAGCTCTTTTATACACCTAACAATGAGTTATTTTCATTTACTAGCATCTGCCCTAAACAAAAGGGTCTGTTTACTCAGAAAAAGATACAAATATTATTATTTGTTTAATATTTTTGTGCTTTTTATGTTAGAAAATCTTTATTAATCTGTTTTTGTAAATAGTCAAACCAGTGATTATGTTTTTTTTATAATCTAAGTGGTGATAAATTGATTTTATAAGCCCGACAGCATGAGGACTGTGTAGAAGAGGCCATATTTGATTGTATATTATCATCTGCTTTCTCCTAGCCGTTGTCCTCTGTGTCTTCAGTTACATTGCAGCTCTCTGTCTCACCAGAAAACAGGCTCGTTGCTCAGTGCCTCTCCCCAGCTGCGATGGGCTCCCCTGGGGCCCCAGACACCAGCTCAGCTTCCTGGTCACGGGTGTTGTGCTGTCGCTGGCAGGCTCGCCAGACTTAAGGTCAAATTCCTGCCCAGCATCTAGTCAGCAGCCCCACACGCTTACGATCAAGACAAGCGGCCTGTTCACACACCACAGCGTCGCACAGATATCGTCTATGTTTTAACTGGATATCACAGCGATGTTCAGCAGAATGGTTAGCTTCTGACCTTGAGAAAGACTCGGTTTCTATTCCCTCTGTAGCCAATTTGTAGACTTTCCCATCTCATCCGCGTTGTCCTGACTGCACTGGGTCTCAAATGAGATGAGAACCTCGTCGCTCTGCAAACACAGTGCAACCTCTTTTATTATATTTACATCTGAGGAGGAGTATAAGTCATTCGTATATTTGTGGAACAAGTGTGAGGAGATTAAAAGGCATCATCAGCGAGGATAGAAACATTGTAGACATGCGTTTAGGTAGTTCACCAGTAAAGATTAAAGGAAATGCATCCTCGTTGCTGGTAGAAAAGTTATGATTGTTCATGGAAATGTGTTGCAGAAAGCAAATTAATCATAAATGGGCTGAAAATTAGGAACAGATTTGACCTTTTTGAGATTTAATATGCAGGGATAGTACACCGAAGGGCCTGAGGACTAAATCAAAATGTTCTAGTCCAATATTTATCAAAACCTGAGTGTGTGTTTGTGTGTGATCATGGGAGGCTTGCAGGTCTATCTTGACATCTTGGAAAACATTGTTGCCGCCAGCACCTACCTCTGCACAGGCTTGAAGGGAAGGCGTACCAACCTTTGCTGATGAATATTTTTAATAGCTCCCGTTACATTTCTGACTACGGTATAGATGAGAAATGTTATTTCACAACCCGTTTGACATAAGCAAGCAAAGCTCTGCTGGTCATATGAAAAAAAAGTCTTTTTCTACATTAGAATAGGGACTTTAACAAACATATATTTGTATTTGAAAGTCACAAGATGATCATATGAAAACTATTCTGGTAAACTGTGTGTCACCAGAAGCCTTAGTTTTGTTGTCCTATTTCAAGAAGGAAATACATTGAGACATGCTCAAAAGACAGGAGATGAAGCCAAGAATAAGCAGAGATTAGCCCTGCTGTTTGTCCAAGTCGACCATGGTTCTGGTTTTCCCAGAAGAAGATGCTGCATGGTTTCTTATCACTGATTTTTATACAAAATAAGCAAATCTGCAGCACTTCTGCAGGCAGAAATGTGTCAAGGAAACATGTAACGTTCGTACTGTTGGGTGCTGAATCTCCAATAAAAAAAAAAAAACACGCATAGAAAGTAATTAATACATCATAATGTAATGTACAACCAAATCAAATAAATATTTAGATTAATAAAACACAATAAAACATGATATATTTGACATTTGCATCAATAATTAGATGATGTTTTGTTTAATTTGGAATTAATAACTATTAATTAAAGTATTTTTATGCGCAGTTTTCTGCCTCACGTCTACGATACTCTATATTCCCTCTCCTCCTCAGCTGCAAAGCAAAGTGAGCTGATACTGGTTGTTTATTTCCAGTAAACGTAAGCCCCGTGATCTAAAGCTAAATTAAAAGAAGACAAATAAACATGATTCCATGTAAACCCCTATTTTGAATTATTATTTCCAAATAAAATCAAAGAAGAAAACTTTGATTTGTATTTATTTAATCCAAATGATAAAACATCATATAACCGTAACCATTATCCACCAGCAGCAGTGGCTTTTAAAAAAGCCCAGTGAGTGGATCCAAACAGCTCCATCAGACCCTAAAGGACGTTATGTTAACTCGGAGAGTGTTAACTCTCCTGCACCTGCACAAAACTCATTCTGCTGGCTGATGGTAGTGTTTAAGTGTCTCTAAAAGCCTTGAAACTGCCTGCAGACACAAGCGCTACAGACAATGTAAATGAATCAGGCTTTATTGCACAGAGTAATGGTCAGAAAGAATTAGATTTGTTGAATTATTTTATGTAAAATGACATTTTTAAAGAGAAATAAACATCCGTGTTAAAGACCTACAGGCAGTTTGTCTGTTTGCAACCACTGTATACTACCTAGCTGTGTTTCATTCAAGCATTTGCCAGATTATGCTATCAGCCGGCTGAATGCTGTTACACAGGTCAAAGTGGGCTTTTGCAAGCCTTCTGTTTCTGATGAGAAATGCATTTCAAATGCTCCCACTGTTGTCTGCAAATGTACAAAAATACACAGCTGCTTGTGTTTCATAATATGCTCAAAAATGGGCCAGTTTCGCAGCTAACAATGAAGGGATTAGTGGAAAAACAAGCACACTAAAACCCAGATAACACCTCATGAAATCTGGCAAAGGAGAGATATCTTTATCTAATATTGAAAAACAGTGTAAAGTAAGTTGTTTAAATGATAAGAAATGAAAAAAACATTTTGTTGCAGTAGGAGAAAGCAAAAGATGACAATATGATAATCTCACAACTTCTTTTCTATGTGACAGCGCTAGTTAGCAAAAATATTCTTTATATTTAAAAAAATGCTAAGTAGCTAACAGCTAGCTACCAAACATGTTGTGGCTAAATGGAAACTTACATTTTACATTTATAATTTTTAAATGCCACATCAAACTTTAGAGATAGGATGAAAAATGTTCATGTCAAGTGTTTGAAAACAACTTTCTTTTTTAAAAATTTGACATAAATTTCAGGGAGTCACAACAGGTTAGCTAATTAGCTGTTGGTTAGCAAAGTTGCTAACATTGACATCAAAATAACAGTCTGTTCAGGAGGTTATTTAGACAAAAACCTTCTTTCAGATGAGGTTGTGATGTAAAGTGAAACCCAAATAACACCTGTGTCTATTAAAATTTTATTTATTCATTCCTCTCTAGAGGGGTCTGAAAAACCTTTTAATGCAACGCCAAATTAGACACTGACAAACATTCTGCAAATAAATGCATCCATTTGTTTCTCTGTTATTCAATTATCATAACTAACACATTAAAATCCTAACTTTAATATATATAGTCATCCTCAAATGTATTTACACCTTTCCATTAAAGAAAAAGCTAAATTTACAACAGCCATTTAAATAACTGGAGGCTGAAAAAAATACTAATGGATAAAAATTTGCTAAATTATCATTTAGTTTAAAAAAACATTATTTTTTCAGTTTAAAAATAAACAACAAAAAAAGACATTTTATTACTCAGATGTTTATACACAATGAAATGATTGTTGTACAGTAAGCTTAGTTTTAAATGTGGTATTGTAAAGAGTTTACCTCCTCACCCAGATTTAATGTGGGTGACTGTGTGTGTGTGTGTGTGTGTGTGTTTAATAGGGCCAGCTGGAGGGTCTGGTATTGGGTTGCAGGAGGCATGAAGTAGTTTTTGCTCTCTGACCGTCTAAGATCAATTAAAAGGGAGGAGTAGGAAAGAAAGTGAGGGGAGGAGGGCAGTGATGAAAGAAATGGAGTGGACAAGGAAAGAGGAAATGACTGAACATTAAGTTGACAGGTGGAGGAGGAACAGTGGGAGGAGTGGAGACAGTGAGATAAAGAATAAAAACAGGCAGAGGATATTGCAGGGGAGAGGATCTAATGAAAGGGCCAGCAGTGCAATAACCATAACCGCTGCTGTGTCACAGAAAGAGCGACTGCTGAAAGAATACCGTGTTGTTGTGGTACACACCCATTCTGACTCAATCACCACACAGTTCACCTTCGTGGGCGTTCACTAATAAATATGCACTTGCTCTACTTCAGCAGCGTAAATAGTAAACAAAGAAAGTCAAATCCTTCTGGATGGGAGGAATTTTCCTCAACCTAAACACGTCATTCACAAAAAGTAAATCACTCCATCCCCAGCCTTAATGTAAATGTGTTTTATTTATTTTAGCAGTAACAGCGTGTGGCAAGCTGGTAATCACATGTTAAGAATGTCTCCAACCCACTATTTATTTACAAATTTCCAGTTTGCACAGCAAATGTTGCTTTCAGGTGGGATTTTTAATATCTTCAGTGCATGAAAGTCAGCTGGGACTTGTAGACAGAAGACAGGACATGCTTTGCAGCTCTAATAGTTTCTTTATTATTAGCATTTCATTCAATTTCAATCAGTCACGTCTGGTAAGATTGATTATAGCTTTAGCTTGCAATGTGTTAGATTATCAAATAATGTGTTTAGTCCTGTGATGGACTGGTGACACGTCCAGGCTTTATTGGGATAGGCTCCAGCTATCCACAACCCTGAATTGGAAGCAGTGGTGCAGATAATAGATGGATGGATAACATGACTTTAGCCAGGTTTCTGCAGGTTGTCCTGAGATTGTAGAGCCAAACTGATATTTTATAATGATTATACTCAGGTGCCAGTGTGCACATTGATAAATACACCAGTTATTG
>JBAMIG010000005.1:4299943-4311079 GCA_037177335.1 Kiunga ballochi
AAGCGCGCATTTGAAGTCTGCATCTGAAGCGCACTTCGATTTGGAACGGCACTTGGCGCGCCAGTATGACGTATGCGCTCTGCAAATCCACACTTCGAAGTGTGCAGTCTCTGAATTGAGAAAGGGCCATTTATACCCCAACCTGCAGCTCAGGAGGCAAGGTTCAGCGGACACCTCTGAGAAGGCCTCCGTCACCTTCTTCTTATCTATTCCTTAACATTTCCCTTCAGGCTACTGCAAACCTGGCTTCCAGTCTTTATGATTTATGGATTTAACTCTCTGCAGTGACGATATCAAACCCAAATATCTCCAGGATTTCTTACAGCAGTAGCTTAGTGAGTAAAGCTGCGTTAATTCTATTTAAGTATCTCCAGATTTGCCTCCCGACAAGAGTTTAATTTGGCCACATCAAACCATAAATGCATGCAAAAATAGACTTTTAACATAAAACGGATTGAGTTTATGTTTGGATATTTCATTGCTATGTTTAGTTGTTTAGTCATCAATCATCTGTTTACTCAGCAGAAGAAGAAACAGCCCCATCTGGTCGCTGTCAGACCCAATGACTCCTTGATTTGTGGGATGGTTTACAGGCTAACTTTCTCCAGCGCTGGAATCGACTCAAAACTCGTGTTTTATGTTCTGCCATCCACACGCAGCTGCTTTCTTTACATCTGTGAAACACTGTTAATGTGTTGGCTGGTCGCAGGCCTTTCATTGTGACAAACAGCTCTGAGGAACAAATGTGACAGATGTTTGAAACAACGCAGCAGGTTGTTGTGGGTTTGTGCATGAATGCTAACCCCTCTGTGTGTCTTTGCAGAGTCACACACTACTTCCACCTTACCTTTGAATGAAGAACTGCTATCATCAAACATGTCTAAAGCAACTCTCAGGCTTCTTTCTTTTTTGTCCTTTAACGTCCTTTTCTCTGTCTCTGTCTTCTGTCCTACCTGTCAATCACACAGATGCCCCAGTGGCCGAGTTACACGACCTGTTCTGTAAGAAGCTGCAGCAGTGCTGCGTGCTGTTTGATTTCCTGGACTGTGTGGCTGATCTGAAAGGGAAGGAGATCAAACGTGCGGCGCTCAATGAGCTGGTGGAGAGCGTGGCCACCAGCAGAGGAGTCCTCATAGAGCCTCTCTACCCAGAGGCGATAAAGATGGTAAGAAGGGAGGAGCGGCGAGGGGAGGGGGTAAAAATGGTGGAGTAGCGAGCAGAAAAATGACTTTTTCCTTGATTTGAAGAGTTTAAAATCCAAGAATAAACAAATTTTATTAGTTAAAACTATTATCATGGTATGAATGGAGACAATGACCATGAAAGACGAGCAAACGGCTCAATAACTGGACAGAGAACAAATATAGAAACCCTGAAATACTAAATGAACACCAGGAAGCTCAACACATGGCAGAATAACGGCTGAGGCAGCTGTGAGGGTGGAGGGGACAGGGAAGGAGGATATCCAGCTGGTGAGTGTTGATGGAGGCAAAAGGAAAATATGGATGGATTGATAAGAGGGAAATGGAGAAGAAAGCAGAGGGTTAAGGCTGCACACGTGATAACGAGGAGGATGGAAAGGCGAGATAAAGTGGAAGTAGAGCAGAGTGTGGACAGCGATGATCCCAGAGGACACAGAGGAGCAGTGAAAGGAAGGATATTAAGAGAGAAAGGGAGGCCTGCAGCGGATGTAGCTCATGTTATAGAGTTACTATAACCATAGGTGTGAAAATGCTGATAAGACAAAAGATGGGGTGCAAGGAAAGTAGACAAATGGTTTAAAGTACACAGTATACGCTTAAAAAATGAAATAGCTGATATGTGCAAAAGGTGGAGCTCTGGCTCCTGCGTCATCCTGATACATGGATGACTACAAGCTGTCAAAAATAACAAGACTGAAAGTCTGAGCTTATATCAGCTACTTTGTATTATCAGCATATTTACATGCAGTTATTTAAAAGCTTAAAGAGCAACTTTTCATGAAGTAACAAAGGCTGGAAGATGAGAAACAGATTAGACAAGAGGAGAAGAGCAAAAATGAGATTCAGTGCGTATTAACTGCATCCGATTTTAATGTTCAGACAACAGTTATTTATTAATAATAATAATAAAACCAGAAAAAGAAAACATGGGAAATGTTTTGGACCCTTTTTGTATCAGGCGAGATTCACACAGTACCTCAGAATGAGCAATTAAAGTGGCCAGTGGATGCATTTACTGAATAAATCATGACTTAGTGAGCAGTCGTTGCATGACTTATCAGTTGTTCTTAGAGCACAGCCTGCGAACAGCATAAGATATGACCATCAGCAGCTGACGTTGCCTGGAAACTGAAAACAGTAACTGAATAGAGATATTTTTTCCCCAACAACGCCACAGCCTCCTCATTTGATGGGCATTTTCCGTGCTGCACGCTACCCACCAAACACAACCGGCTTTATAGGTGGTACTGTTTTAGTCATCCTACATTTATCCTGATGACACACATCTCCTCAAATAAACGCTTTAACAGATGATTAATGAAATGATTGTGATCGCTGTGACGCCCGTCGTGTTGAAATGTCAGCTGGAAGAAAAGTAAAAATGACTCTAATAAGCATGTGGTATGAGTTAACCTTAAGATGTTCATAATTATGGGTTGTGATATACAAATATAATTAAGTGTTTTAGGTGCATCAATTTTTGTTTTGTTATTTTTGCCCTTTCCCACCCACACAGTCATTGTTTTATTAACGAGAGACTCCAAAATATTCACATTTTATTAAACTCAGTGCATATTCTACTCTATTATAATTATATTTATAACTTAAGAAGGTATGAGACTCGCGGGGGGGAGGATGTTATAGCTTTGCACAGGGGAAAACAATGTTTCTGTGTTAATGACTTTCTCCCTGTATTTACCATTACGGGGAAATGCTCAGTTAAAGTTTGCTCTTGCACGGATACATATGAAAGTTGTTTTACCATGTAATGTAATTTAATAAAGATGTGTTTCCATTTCTCCTAAAATTGTGCAAAACGTTCATGTTTGTTATTAAGGACACCTCAGTTTTACACTCTCTTGAGGTGGTTTTTCAGGCGTTTATCGTAAAAGCGAATGGGGAGCACTTTTTTTGCAAAACAACCCTACATGTGGCTTCACAGCATGAGCTGCAACTCTCATAAAATCTCCAATTTTTCTAAAAAAATTGCGTCTTTTGCACTAAACACTTGAGTGGAAGGACCGGCAGATTGCAATTTATTTCAAACTTTACGACTATCGCTTTCACTTTGCAACGAACTGCAATTTAAATGCAGCTTACGTTCATTTTTTACTGCTAAAGTAACCTATAAAGTTTACACGTGACATAACGGTTTAGCTGCTGTTGTATCTTAAAATATTTATAAATATATATAACTGAATTTATAAATGAATATGGGTGTGATGGAGGTGTACCCACCCCTCGCTCTATGATTGATAATGGTTTATAACCTCCGGCTTATTTGTCCGTTTTGGAAATCTGCTCCTTAATGTCTTATTTCTACAAGCAAAATTTCATTTAAATATCTACTTGTTACATTTTGACACAGACTTTATGCCTGAAAACATGAAAAAATTAGGATTTGTTTCCCTTAATGAACCAATTGTATTTATTTTGTGTTTAAATAAAAAGAACAACTTAATTTTATTTGTTTAAACAATCAGATTTCTTATGGAAATGAAATATATCCTCATTTAAAGCGGCCAGTAGTGGACTTGCAGGGGTGGGATGCAGACCAGATCGGCTATTGAAAATGGATTGATGTTTTTTTTTTAATAATCAAGCCTCTTAATATTTAAATCTACTTTTCATAAATCTTGATGTGAAAATAAAGTTTTCAATAAGGATTTTTTTTATGGTGATACTAATTAAATGAAGCATCTAATCAAAATATTGTACCTTTATTACTAACTTTTTCTCTTTTTCCACCTTCATCACCACTTTTATTCTTCCTCTCTCCACACACAAATCCATCATTTCCACTCTGTTTCTCATACTCCTCTGCCCGTACCCACTGTCCTCCATCGCTCTCTGTGTTCGTGATTTTTCAGATCTCTGTAAACATCTTCCGCACCCTTCCTCCCAGCGAGAATCCAGAGTTTGACCCAGAGGAAGATGAGCCGACACTCGAAGCTTCCTGGCCACATCTGCAGGTAACACGCCGACACCAGATGTGTAAATTCACAGTGTTTTGTTTGCAACACCTTCATAGAACTGATAGAGGGATGTATTTGATACTCATAGATTCTGAGACATTTGACATCCCTTCACAGTAAAAACAGAATAAAGTGAAAAAGTCATTTATTCATTGTCATTTATTGCCGAGCTTCAATTTATCAAAGAAAAAGAGATGATTTAACTGGAGATGTCGGATATTATCATCATTAAAATGAGACGTCTGAAATGATCTGCATCGTTTTTAATCACAGCTTTTACACAACATGTACATTACATCAAATTATTTATCAAATTTCAACTTAAAAAGACCAAAATAAATATAGTTTTCCAGATATCTTTGTTCAGCTTAACTCAAAATAAATCCTGCGGTAGTGACATCATCAAAATGCGCCGTCACTTGCAGCATAAGTAGCTTAGCTGTAGACTCGTCTACATGTTGTCTGCAGACATGAAATCTGCTGCAAAGCAGATCATGTTCAAAATATATAGTTATTGATTGATATCAGTATTGGAAATAATGGTATATTAGATTTAGATTTAGCTTGTGAATGCACACAGCATTTCAGTGATAGTATTAATAGTAATTTATATTTTCCACTCTGCTCTCTATCGTCAGGTTTTCCATCATGTTTATTTATCTACAAATTGTTTCCTTTCTTTGAGGTTTTTAATCTCGTTAGACATTCTCCTTCTGCAGCACAACCCATCAAACTACATACAGGAGTTTACTTATTGTTTCTGAGACCTCATACTATTTTCTTCTATTTAGTAACAAAATAGAGCTTTGGTGTGTTTAATGTCCTGTCTATAGATATCAAATCTCCTGTCATGGTCGGGGACCTATTTAATATTATGCAGCTACTTTTACACAATAAAAACAGCCAAAAAAAACTGTTTTTAATGTGATTCCCATTAAACGCTGCCATGTTTCACCGTAAACAAATAAACGAGCATCGGGAATACAGGTGTGATCATCCAGGCAACAGAGAGAAACCAGTAAAGATTGTTTCCTGCTTTTCTCACTCTTTCAGTTCTGTATTTGAGGAGCCTTTTTAAACCTAATCTAAGGAAAATCTCTTAGTTTTAATTCAGATTTCTATGTTTTGCTGAATTGCTTGTTTTGTTTGTGCTTCTCAGCTTGTGTACGAGTTCTTTCTGCGTTTCCTGGAGAGCCCAGACTTCCAGCCCTCCATGGCCAAACGCTACATCGACCAAAAGTTTGTCCTGCAGGTAGTTTCTTCTTCCTCTTTGTGCATCTTAAACACAAACAATTATACAGTAAATCAGCAGGGCTCCACTGTGAATCATAACACACCTTAGAATACACTACAACATGTATTTTTCTGTCTTTTTAGCTATGATTTAGAAGAAGATCTGCAAAAAACAGGTGTTTTTGAGAGAGGAAGATGAAGATTGAGTCATCGCATAATCAAACTAAGTGTGTTTATCGATATGTAATGTGTGTTTGAAGCTCCTGGAGCTGTTTGACAGTGAAGACCCCAGAGAGAGGGAATATCTGAAGACCATCCTGCACCGTGTCTATGGAAAGCTACTGGGCCTTCGTGCTTACATCCGCAAACAGATCAACAACATCTTCCTCAGGTATGCGCTGCAGTCAAACACACCAATGCACAGGGCTTAAAGGAGCTATTTATAGCAACATTATCTAGAAAACTGAAGCCATCAGCAGGAGAAAAAACACCCTGAGTGATGTTTTACTGTCACGATTAAGCTTTGCCAGCATAAAATATGAGTATTTCTGTTACAAAGGCCTGTTCAGCTTATTCTTTATATTATTAACACAGTGCAGCTGCAGAAAACTTTTCCTTCCTGCTGTTATTACATTATAGTCATTGTGTTACATTTCCTGTCTTATAATTACCTGAATTGAGCTGAATTGACATAAAATAGTTACTGTAAGCAGAGAAACTGCTGGTCAGTGATGTTTGCAAAGCCACAGTGAGACAGGAAATAAAAGCTTTTACGTCTACCTTGCTGTTATAAACCAGTAAAACATGTTTGTTGATGCAAGAAAACAAAAACTTTTGTTTTTTTAATTCATTGTGCGTTTGCTCCATCTCATATTTTAGGTTCATTTATGAAACTGAGCACTTTAATGGAGTGGCGGAGCTGCTTGAAATCCTCGGCAGGTAAGTATGGAGTATGTATGGAGAGCTTAGTATAAAAGCTTCAGCATAAAACTGGTGAAAGAGACAAATATAGAAACTATTTATGCCCAGATGTTCCCATTTGTAGGACAGCTGGTAACTTAGTGAGTAAAACAACCAGAAAATCTGTTACAAAACACACAACTCCAACGGTTCAATACATAAAACATTTCAGTTAATCTGCCTTATAAGACAAACAATGCAGGAAATGATGGAGAGGGGAGCGACAGAATTAAATGTGAGTCATATGGTTGCATAACTCTTTGCTTTGTCTCTGAGGGAAAATGTGAGCAAAGCAGAGAATAAGAAGGGAAATGATAAATAAACAAATTTTTTTGTGTCCTTGTACACAAATCGATTAGAAGGAAAGATGAGGAGCGATTGCAGCGATTTAAAGAATAAAAAGGTAGAGAGACAGTGAAGAATACAAACAAGGTTTTGTTTCCCACTTTTTCTTTATGCAAGTGAAATCAAAACGGCATTTTGGTGAAGATGCTTGCTGTTACTGAGACGTAAAAAGAGCACTAACAGCCTAATTTATCTTTAATGTGCGGGGCTTATTTGGTGTGTTTGTGTACATGTTTATATGCATATGTATAAGAATACACATGCAGATAAGTGTGTATATTTGTAAATCCATATACATGGACATTTCGCGCCCGCAGGCGTCTTTGCATGACTTCATAACCCTTCCTCTGTCATACACATGGGTGTGCTTCTACATAGTTACTGTATGTGTACAGTGACTGTGATTTATAGTGTTTTTTATTGTATTTGTAAATAATATTTGTATTTGAGACTAACTTAATCAGTATTTCTTATTTTCCCTCTTCTGTTGAGCTGTGATAATGCATATAATTCCCCGTGGTGGGATTAATAAAGTCTTGTCTTATCTTAGTGTTTAGCTAAGCTTGTTGTAAAAAATGCTTTTGATTTTGATTAGACAAGCAGTTTTTAGTTTTAGTGCAGACCAACGCTGCACAATACAACACCTCTTTTGCACCTGTACCTACCCGGCTCCAGTTAACCCAGCAAGACCAGTATATCAGCATTTTTTCCCATTAAAGCTGAGCGCCACCTCAGTTTGGAAGTTCATATGCATCCAAGATGCCATAAAATGGAGGAAATTATGCACCTGCTGCTTGGTCTGTGCTGCAGACCCAAAGTAAAAAAATAGATCCAGAGAAAGTTGTGTGACTGGAAAACTACAGTAGTTTGACGAGTTATGACTCATCCAGTGATGCCTTTCCTTGACCAATCTTGAGCCTGCATTTTGTAGACACTGTATTTTTCACCATGTAGTGGGAAAAGGGCAAAAGCATAACAGGTTTGTCATGCAACTATGACCATTTATCCCTATGTTTCTAACTGTATCACCATTTTCCTCAATATTATGACATTTTCCAACCAGGTCTTAGCAAAAAGTATTAGAAAATTTGGACTATTTGAGTATTATAAAGCTGCTTTTGTGCTGTGGTCTTAATAAGCCAATGAACATAAAAATTAACTCATAAAATGTAAAAGAAAATTATAAAAACTTTATCTTTTTCTTAGTCTGAATGTTTGTATGAATCCTTGTGAAGTTTTAGAAAAACTTTCCAACAACTGAAGTGATTCCCAGAGAGGGAAAATGTTCTGACCCGTAAAAACACTCCAGCTGCCAGTGATCAAAGGGTGAACTTAAAAATGGATGGGGACTTCTTAGGTTACTATGGAGAGGAGGAAGATGAGGGAGAGGATGAGCCCAAGGTGAGAGAAGAAGGATAAGTAGATAGATACAGTACATGGAGAGGGTGATGAGTGAGTGAGTCAGAGGTGGAAGAAGGATGAAGAGCAGGAGAGGAGAGAGAGGTTTGTATTCATGTTGCTGGTAACAGAGGTATTTATAGCTCCTCCCACACAGGGAGAAGGGGAGGGATGGAGGGGTGAGAGAGGATGCAGAACAACACAGAGAGAGAGGAAAAAGACAGAGGGGTATTCAGAGAAGCAGATTAGAGGAGCAATAAGGGGAATATAAGTGAAGGAATGGAGCAGGTAGAGTCAGACACTGATGAGGAAGAGTTTCTCTGCTTTGGCACCCAGGCTGAGGCAAAACCTTCATCCTACCACATGGAACTGGACACATGAGGCGGCGTTTCCGACAAAACAATGTTTTTCACTCAATAGATCATAAATTTGTTCTCACTTCATCATAGACGTTAAAAAGAATATTATCACAAGCCGTGTGTATTCATGGTATGATAGGGGACAGGATGCTAACAAGCTGATGAGATGCATTGTGTCACAGCTTTCTCTGTCCAGCTCCAGTCCTTAAGAGCTTCCATCCTGCAGCTTTTTAGTGTTTCCTGGTGCAGCACAGCTGATTCACATGGAAAAAGCAACTTGTTGTCCTCCTCTGCACCTGCTTGTTAATGAGAATTTGATTTGGGTCAGGTGTGCAGCAGGATGGTAGCCATGGAACTGGAGACCCCTGCATGAACACATCACCCTAAATAATAAAAAACACATGTTTAATGTTCAATTCTTATCAATATAGTGACTTATCAAACATACTGCGAGAGAATAAACACCATTGAATGTTTTCCAGATTATTTTAATTTGCTTATTAAATTATTTGAGCATAAAAGGGGAATTGATGGTCACAGTCTGAACCTGCTAACATTCATGCCCTTTAGAAAAACCAGTAAGATAGAAACACCAACCAGTATTTATTCAAGTATTCAATAAAAATGTGCAACTAATGCAACTGAGGATATCTGTATAATAACACAATCCAATAAATGTGCAAAACGGACCAGCTCTGAAGTTTGATAACAAACAAGGACAGAGTTGTCTCAGCCAGGTTGATAAAGTACTTCTTTGTATTAACTAAGAAAACGGCATCAGCAGGGGCGAAATCTCCAAGCTGTTCAACCAAAACAGTGTTGATTTATCAGTTTAGATATTTTAAGTGATATAGTAAACTTTATTTAATTAGTAAGGTAAGTTAGCTTTTGAATGTGTTTAATGGGGAAAAGGTAAATAGATGCATAATATTGTTTGCGATGCTTTCTCTTTCAGCATCATTAATGGCTTCGCGCTGCCTCTGAAAGCCGAACACAAGCAGTTCCTGGTTCGGGTCCTCATCCCGCTGCACACAGCCAAGTCCCTTTCCATCTTCCATGCACAGGTACATCACACTATCTTAGAAATGTCTGACTGATTTGACTTCTATGTAACCCGAAAAATGCAGCATTTAAGGAAACTTTAATAAGTGTTTGGGCACTGCTTATTGTTTCCACACATAATTCATTATAAAAACTAAAAATATGTGAATTTCTTACTAAATAGAAATAAAGAAGCATTTTATTTGTCTTTATCACACCATGTGTGTGTTTTATTCTCACGGTAATGTAACCATCAGCTTCACCGACATCTCCTGAAGCTGCAGTTTCTGCAAGTATAAAACAGTAGAGGGTTAAAAATGAATAGCATGAATGTCTTTGCAGCAGTTTGTGGTATTTTTGGGATTTCTGCAGTGTGTCAGACACATCGCAAGGAGGCAGAGTTGAGCCATGAATAAGTGCAGAGAGACAGCACTGAGTTAGTGTGTGAATGCTTCTCGATTTGTGTATGAATGCGTGTGTTAAAATATTTGATGACACAGATGGCAGGTGGTTTATTGTGTGTGCATTTTATTTGTGCTGCATTATTTGCTTTGCAAAAGGTACAGTTTGTTCTCTGTGCAGTTTTAGTCTCAGCATTGCTCTGGCCTACATTTCTCCCCCCTATCTTGCTCCCTACGGTTCACACACATGTATTATTCACACACTCAAACTCACAACTCGGTTTGACGGGGTCGCGGGAGAAACGGGAGCTGGCGTGACCCAGTTCTGGATGTAAATATTAAAATATGGAGTCTCTGAGTTTTATGTTTGGATAACTTCTTATGTGTCATAGTTATTCAGCTAAATTATAATTAATAATATTTGTTAATAATTGAAGTGATATTGCAGTTATATTACATGTTATAGTAGGGCACACGTATGTGTGGTTTTACCTTTCCAGCTTTATTAGGACATATTAGTTTACAGTCATTAATTATTGTAAAATGCTGTATATTTCCCCTTTCTGGTGGTTCTTACTTCCTGTTTCTAGTTACTTCAGAGGCTTAAAAATAAAAGGTTTTAAATAAAAACCAGAAAGCCCTCAGGGTTTAGGAGGCTTTTTAAAATGAAAGCTTCGGTCATAATGGATTTAAGCAGCGTGTAACTTTAGGGAAAACATTTTTAGCTGTTGCTAATTACCCCAGGCTTACTTTTTATAAACTCGAGCATAAAATCCTGGATGTCTCAAACTGTTTGCAGTGAAAGTAAAAGTAAAAACAGAGGTTGAGTGGTAAAAGACTGTGTTGGAGGAACTAAACCAAAATAAGTTACACTAAAACTAAATCAAAGCCCAGAGGCAAAAAAAGCTTAATTTTAGGGCTTATTGCAGAACATGATGAAATTAGATTTGTATTATCTGAACAATATATTTATTAAATACTTTCTGTCTGAGCGACTAAAGCATGTTTTTAAATATGAAAATCTTTACATTTAAACAAAAACTGTATTAATACATACAAGTTTTCATGTCAAGTCTTTAACAATTTTTTAACAGTTATAATCTTTCATATATTTAAGACAATTTTTCTAAATTTTATAAATTTCTTTAGGTATATCTATCTATCTATCTATCTATCTATCTATCTATCTATCTATCTATCTATCTATCTATCTATCTATCTA
>JBAMIG010000005.1:4311179-4321388 GCA_037177335.1 Kiunga ballochi
CTATCTATCTATCTATCTATCTATCTATCTATCTATCTATCTATCTATCTATCTATCTAATCTATCTATCTATCTATATATATATATATATATATAAGCAATGTAGGTTTCAATTTAAACATTTATTGTAATTCAACATTTATTTTAAACATGGGGATCTTATTGCATTAAACATCCATCCATTATCCGCCTCTTATTCCCTAAATGAGGTCACTAGCCATTCCCAGGTGACATCGGGCGAGAGGTGGGGTACACCTGGACAGGTCGCAAGTTCATCACAGGGCAAACACGCATAAACAAACAACCATACACACTCACACTCACTCCTATGGACAATTTAGAGTCTCTAGTCAGCCTATTCCCAAGGTGTCTTTGGACTGTGGGATGAAGCAGGAGTACCCGGAGTGTTGCTGTTAGTTTTGCAATGTTTTGTTGGATATTTAAAAAGCACATTGCGTGACACTGATTTGTTTAGAAGATATCATATAAAACCTAGACTGCAGTGATTTTACCGTATGATGATGTAACAGCTTTGCTGAATGAATGACCTGTAAGTTTAGTTGTTTTTACTTGCAGTATTACATTATGATGTAAAAAAGACCAAATTTTCTAGAATAAAATCAGCACATAAATTGACCTCTCACCTCAAAAATCCTCACCTTATCAGCTTTAAAACGACTACTGTGTGCAAGCGTTATCAAAACATTGGCCTCCTGTCTCCACAAAGCCCAACCCTACAACAGAATCAATCATATTTACCCCCAAGTGATTTCTCTAATGCTTCCCTAAAGCTTTTGAATAGTTTGACCTCTCAGTACCTACATTTTAATCCTTGTCTTTCTCCTACTTTTCTTTCCATTCGATCATAACATCTCAGCTTAAGTGCACCTCTTTTCGCCTCCGCTCACTCCATCGCTGTGGCGCTGAAACAATGCAGTGCTTTGAGTGAAGGGCGACAAAGTTAAGGGTGAAGCAAAAGAAAAACAAAGAAAAAAAACTGTAATTAGGCAAAGTGATAGATAAAAAGAGAATCTGCAACTCTGATGATGTGTAATGTCATTTAAAGCTCTATATGATTGGAGCTAAGGGGCAAAAATGAGGCAGAGAGAGAGAAAAAAAGTTAAATACTCCTTTGAAAAGATTTATTATAATTATAAAGTGGAATATTTTCAAAGAAATGACTTAATATTACTAAGTCATGAGACAAAAGGCAAGAGACAAGAGGTTTAAACTCTATCTCACATTGCCCTTGAGGGACATCGTATCCGTGACATAATTTCTTCCGAAGTAAACACTCACACACAGTCTCCGTCGCCACGGTGCCCACTCGCCACGGCAACCGGCCTGGGTGGATGGGGAAACCGCAAAACACACTCAAGCAGACACAGACATACTTGCATACTCTGAATAATAGGAAATGATTGCTGCTTAGATGAGAGGAGACAAGTGCTGATGTAGCAGTGCACACTGACATTTGGAAAACGTGTCTTTCTGATCTTTAGCTGTGTTTAATCCTGAGGGATACGTGCAAAGAGCCCCCCTCCCTGTCTGTTTGACAGCTAAAGGGTATGTGTTTAACTTTGTGTTTGTGCTATTCCAGCTGGCCTACTGTGTGGTGCAGTTTATGGAGAAAGATGCTACCGTGACTGAATATGTAAGAATATTTTTTCATTACTCTACATTAAATATAGTATATGTAGGAATGATAGGGATCTTATTTCCTTCTAGATAATTGTTTTGAATATTTTGGACTCTCAAATTGTTTATGTTCAACTAACTAAGTACTCTGACTAACCTCTTCATTCAGATTAAATAAGATTAAATGCAGAAGCAGAACAAGAGGATGATATGATGCATGTGGAACAGAGATTCTCCAGCGAGCTATCATGCTAAGCTAACAATCATAATGTCTTTATTGTAGTTAACGTGTATTTCCTCTGCAGATCATCAGAGGTCTGCTCAAGTACTGGCCAAAAACTTGTACGCAGAAAGAGGTGAAAAGCAGCTGATGTTTCCATCCTTTCTTTTGAATCTTTTTGTAATCTCTTGTTTTTACTGGTGGATTGCTCCTCTTTTTCTCAGCATTGTGTCTTTTGGTGTGCTCAGGTGATGTTCCTGGGGGAGATTGAGGAGATCCTGGATGTGATAGAGCCGTCTCAGTTCATACGGATTCAGGAGCCTCTCTTTAAGCAGATAGCGGCCTGCATCTCAAGCCCTCACTTCCAGGTGAAACAAGGGGAAAAAAAAGGTTTTGATTAAAGACAAACTGGAAGGAAGCTTTGCCAGAGCGTTGATTTTCCACTTCGACAAATACAAGTCAGCACTTCTGTGTGTGTTTTAGGTAGCAGAGCGGGCTCTTTACTTCTGGAACAACGAGTACATCCTCAGTCTGATAGAGGAGAACTGTCAAGTCATCCTGCCACTGGTTTTTGCCACCCTCTACAGAGTCTCCAAAGAGCACTGGAACCAGTCAGTGCCACACAGACAGACATACTTATTTTAGATTCTCCTTAATTAGTTAATTGACAAAAGACAGCTTAATGCATGAATTTTAACCTGGATGTTGCATCAAAATTATATGTAAATGGGAAGGAATAAGTAAGTTCTGAATACTTTGTAAACATAATATAGAAGAGCAAAACCCACTACTTATCCCACTCATTTAGTTTAACAATAGAAACTTTTCCTCTCACTCTGAGGATAAGGCTGCCTTTGGGGAACAGGCCTATGGGAGGGTGCAAACTGAGCATCTGAGAGGAGGATGAGCTCCTCTGAAAGGGAAGAAATGAGTGACCAGGTCTATGGTGTCCGGAGTACCCACACATACACGGTTCAAACTCCCCCCCCCACCACTGTGCAGCCCAATATGGGTCATCTCTCAAAAACAGTTTTATTATGAATATACATTTAATTTTATACAGTCAAATGTGACTATTAGAGACAGATACCGATTTAACGTGATCATTACCAGTATTTTTTACATTACTTTTTTCCTTAATATTGAAAAACACAAAGAAACTTCTAATTACATCAGGCATCTTTTAAACCATCTACTGTCCTGCGACTTTTAGAAACATCCCTTCTCCAAACCACCTGAAACAAATGGCTGAATTGTTCCCTCATTGTCATTTAGCTCTGCAGACACCTCATAGCAAGACATGCATTTGATTCAAGAGTCTGCAGGACAGTAGATCACAAAGAGCGGGCTGCACCCTTGTTTTAGACCAGGAGTGGGTAGACGTGGTCCTCGTTCTGGAGGTTTTCTATGTCATCCTGCTCCAACACACCAGACTGAATGAATTACAGCGCAGATCTTATTAAGCTGTTTGAATCAGCTGTCCTGGAAGAGGGAAACATGGAAACCCTGCAGGATTTTCCATCCCTGTTTTAAACAAAGTTTACTTATGTTTTTCATTTGGTGATTTTATGACTAGTCACACCAGAAGCTAACTAAAACCTTGAATGTCTCGTTGCTCATTCCTTCTTCTGGTTCATACATATTTTCATTGATGGAAGTGTCATTGTATCAACAACACAAGATGCACATTATTAAATATTATCGCAACAGATGTTGCTAAAAAATGCATTAAATCTTTAATTATATTTATTTAAAGTACTATAGATACATAAAGCATATAAGAATGAATGTATCTGACACATAAAGTTGTAAGACTTTATGTGTCAGATGCATTTGTCAAACCCTTTATAGCGTCTTCTTTTAGCAGTAATGATGTATGGAGAAGCTGTTGAGCCAGATTCTCAGCCTAACTGTGTCCCTCCATCCAGGACCATCGTGTCTCTGATCTACAATGTGCTGAAGACCTTCATGGAGATGAACAGCAAACTGTTTGATGACCTCACTGCCTCCTACAAAGTGGAGAAACAGAAGTGAGTATGACTCACCGTCTTTGTGTGTGTGTTTGCGTCACTGGATACAACAGCCACAACAAGAGGAATGAATCTTAAGTCATGTTTGAGATGGGTTTTTTTTCCATTATCCATTGCATTATATTTCACATTTTGGATATGCATCACTTAGGTCATCTGTTGATCTCATCATGGCTCCTGTTATTTATCCACCTCATCGCATATTGATACAGGCATGTTTTAAGCACAGACATTTGCCCCCTAAACGTTTCCTGAGATGTTAAAGTGGACACTCAGGACAAGGAACTGATTAGATTTTATTAACAGAAAGTAATTTGAACTTATTTATTATTAAGGGACTAATATTGATGATAGTGTGTTTTACTTGTAACAGCCCTGTACTATAGAAAGATGTCTTCTTGTGGTGGGAGCTGGTGCACTTTACTTAGCAGAAGAGAACTAGCAATATGTTGCTGTGGAGCAGTTACTTTGTGTTGCAACCAGACAGAAAATAGCTACTTGATGTACTCTTTTCTGTCACAGTGTTGATTTATTACGCAATTTCAAGCTAAAGTTACAGGTGAAACAATAGGTTTGGGTACACTGTGTTATCTGGGGACATTACGAGCAGGAAGTAACAGAAGTTCAAATGTGTCTTTTTCCCACAAGAAGTTAGCCTGAAATCAGGACAGTGCCAAGAAACCTGTGACAGAGAAGTGGTTCCCTGTCTACTTCCCCATCATGCTACTACCAAAATGCTTCATTTACTGGTTAACCTGGTTAAAAAAATAGACATTTCCAGACTTCTAAAACACAAGTTTCATACAAACAAAATGTCCAAATGTAAGAAAAATACCCTCACTTCTATGTGTGGACAGACACCTTGTCTCTGTACAGGTAAAACCTTGTGGACCCCTGTGCCCGTTGGGATCCCCTTAGGGAATCAGGCGCTCTGGTTTAGGAACCACTGCTGTGGAGTTGCAGTTCTTGGCCATCCAACAACAGTGTAGGGATTATGACAACGGTGTCAGTTGTTCTGAGATGCACCATTTGTGGTGGTGTGTTTTTGCCCTTAAGCAGTTTCTCTCTCCGATGTCTTTGTCTTCTGCTTTGTGTTTTATGTCCACATTAACCTCTGCTTGCAAAGGAAAAGTATATAAACAAAGTGATTTCAAGTCATGAGGTGTATCATTAGCCTCCGAGCTTGTTTCTATTTTCTGTCATTTCACTTTTTTCCTTTCGTCCTTTCTGTTGCGCTGTAAGGGAGCTGAAGAGAGAAAGGGAGCGTGCAGAGCTCTGGAGAGGCCTGGAGGAGCACCAGGAGCGCCGAATGCAGATGCTAACAGAGGCTGCCAGGAACCAGCGCAACCTCCAGGAGCGGGGCGAAAGAGGAGATCCACTGAGCCCTTCGTCCCCACAGATGGCTCACTCTGACCAGCCTGAGCCAAAACCCAGCGGGGCTTCCTCTGGAGCAGGGGAAAGCGCCACCTAGGTGCTGCTCCACAGAGATAGGATACCACTAGGGAGGAGGCAATGGGCGATGGAAGGCAGGGACTTGAGGTTGATTTAAAAATATTGGGAGATTAAAAGAGGTAGTAAAAAAGCTCAGTTCTTTTTTACCTTGTATCATAGAGGTGGCAGCTAAAAAAAGATGCAACCTCTGTGATGCAGGACTGTATCTACTTCTTTCTGACAAAGTTGTGTGAAACTGGTTCAGTTTTTGCTGTTCACACATCATGTTGCAGATCAGAAGATGAATATCAGCCAGATGTGCAGACTCATTAAAAAAAACCTGTTTCGTTAAGCTGCAAGTCCTGAAAGTGGTAGCTGGCTTGCATCAAATCAGCCTCAAAACAGATTAAAGTTCACTTCAACTGTTTAAGTCAGAGTCTGTACTGTGTAATCATATTTATCTTTTGGTCTGAGATGCTTATTCCATGTGGATAGCACAATGCATTAATAAAGAAAAGAAGCAATTTCACACAAAAGTCCCAGATCAGACACGCTAAACACTGACCCTATGCACATACATATAAATACGCAGGTTTAAACTGACTGTCGGGTCCCCATTGACACAATATGTTCTCAAGGACCTTACCCAAAACCCTAACCATCACAAATAAATGCATATCTTTTACCTTCTTTGCTAATCCAAACCCTTAAGCCAAATCTTTGGATGAAGATTTACTCAATAGCCATGGGGACAAATACCATCCCAACATTGAGAGGAAGTCCCCATAAGGCATTTTTAGTTAGACTTTTGTCCCCATGGTGTTACATAAACAAGTACACACACACATATACCAACAAACACACATAGTGTGTACAGGGTAAACAAATAGCAACTGATTGAAGCATCTAAATATTCATAACAAACACATTTTTGCACGTCTGGTTGTTACGCTAAATTCTCTCCCAATCTGCTGGGTTTCACCACAGGACAAGCCTCAAGTCCCTTACAGTTAAATTACAGCCGATGAAGATGACGACACTGATATAAAGTACAATAATGTTCCTTCTTCTTACTTGTTACTCTACTATTACTACTCTACTCTAAGTACTACTGATGATGATGTTTTTATATATATAAATATATATACATACGTCTCTGGATATTTCTGTAGTGTGTTATGGGAGAAACACTAGTGTAGCAGAAACCATAAAGGGGAAGGCCGACTCCAAAACTGAATTCATCACATGTTTAACATATGAGGCCATAATGTGAGTGCTGAAATTCAGCAGAATTCCCCTTTAACAGACATGAAACATGGGGGAAATGAACTGGATTAGCAGCAGGTGTTTTCCTTTTCTTTGAAACTTTTGATATGTGGAGTGTGTCTCGTGTGTTTTAGCGTCGTCTTCCATTTAAAGGTCAGGTTTGATTTGTTTAAAGGTGCCCTGTAGAGTTCTCATGCCAACTCACTGAAATGCATTGTGTGTAACCTGAAGGCTTTAAACAGTGTACAATGTGTTTCCCTCTTTATTTGTGACGCATTTGTTTAAAATGTTTGAATCCACCTATGCGTGTACCTTATTCACTGCCGTTGCAGGTGGCATGTTCTTGACTGTCGCCAGCTGTTGATCAGTAAAAATGCACCTCAGCTTAAGAAAAAAAAACTACTTCCTGCACATAAAAACATGCTCAGAACCCCACAGGGTGCCTTTAACTTTAATGTTGCTGTGTGTAGAGATTTTTTTTATTATACAGTTAGTAAACTCAACCTTTATCTTTGGTTTCACTCATAAACTTTGAGCCCTTTTCCATGTCAACAAACACAAAATCAAGCAAACTAGTAAAGCTCATGGAAAATAAGAAAACGAGTAAAACACACACCACTGCTGTTTCAAACCAAAAGAACAACACCGTAATCCAGTGGCATTTCTGACCCTGAGACGTCTGTAGATTTAGCAGACCCTATGCTGCTTGATGGTAACCATGGCGATGACAACCTTTTTCATTGAAAACCAACAAAGTCTGTTTATTCTTGTCTAATCGTTATGAAAAAGTAATGGGATGAAGAGAGGGGTAAAATAAAAAAAAATTATTTTAGCAATATTTTCATTCTTTCAGGATATTCTGTGTTTTAGGGGGTTAAACAGGAAGTGGGTGTCACACCCTAATGTTTACCGCCCACTCTTGTTTTTACTCCTGTCCTTGATGTTCACATTGTCTTAAAGGTACCTTCCGTGTGAATTTATTTGATAAGAAAATGACTTTGCTTTGTAATTCTGTTTATTTATTTGATCTTTTTGTTTTTGTATGATCTTGTTCATTTTGTGGAAAACCAATACTGATGCTATTTATTTTCTATTTGATCAGGAAATGAAACCTTATCTGAAAATGATGGTCAGGTTGTGTATGCGTGCGTGTTGGCGTGCATTCAGTGAGTGAATGGGCGAGCGGGAGATTTGTGCAGAGAACGAGAGGAAATCTCGTTGCATCTTTCTCTTTCTCTCCTTCTTGAAGGAAAGGTTTGAATTTGAATGTATCACATAATGGATTGCTTTGTTTTTATGCTAGACGTTCAGCTTCCTGACAGTTCATTCATAACTAAACACTCAGAAATCCTTCCGCTTTCTCGACAAGCCTCAGATCATGCCTGAATCAGCGATGTTTTGAAATCCATGCAATTTTCATAATAATCTGAATAAACTGAAATAATCAGTCATTACAAGCAGATCCCTGAGGTTATTCTGATCACCTCAGGAGGTTAGGGTTGACCAGTCCTTGATGTTAAGATTAAATGATTGCATCCAACATGCATGTCAGTACTTCCAGTGTACTTAGACTGAGTTTCTTCAGAACTGAGATTGAAAGTTTGTTGTCACCCTTATACAGTGTAAAGAATGTTTAGGCTATTGGTTGCATCAGAAACAGATGAAAACTTAGAATATGTGGAGCTCAAAAAACATAGAAATAAGTAGGTGGATTAAGACAACTGCAGAGGCTGGGGATGCCATGATGAATCAGGGTTGCAGGAAGGTAGCGCCTATCCCAGCAATTAGGCCAAAGGCCGGGTGCAGCCTGGACAGATCACCAGTCCACAGATGCCACTTTTAATTAATCAGAAAGATTTTAAAATATTGACACTTTGCATAAAAAAATCATGTCTGATTCCTGATAATTAAGCAGATAATTGGATTACTATAGATTATATTTGTTGCTATGACTAAGCACCTACATGCCTAAAATTAGCATTTTCTTATAAAATGAGTGCACATTAATTCTGCAGATTGATCTCTTTAATGCATTCTGGCAGTCTTAGTTCAAACTTTATTAATTCAGTGTTGAGAAATTGATGCAGATTAATCATGATAATTGTAAAATCATAGTTATTTATTTGATGATGGTGACATCTTTAACTAAGGCCAGTACTACTGATTTATTCTACAATAGTTTTAATTGTAGGATTTGTAAAAGGTGGAAGAAACTAAATTGTGAGACATTATGATGTTAACGTTGGCGCTATAGCAAAAAAAAAAGTCAACAGAAGGTTGAATCTATTATAATATATATATATATATATATATATTTACTCTTATTCAAAAGTTGGGTTTGTTTTTTTGTGGTAAAAATGTCAGCTACACTCTGGACATGTCAACACAGACCCAACAGAGAGACAACAAAACACTTCATGATGGATAAGGCTCAGCCTCTTCTATTTCCTGTCTATTTGCAGCTTTACTAACATCCACATACAAGCTGGTTGGTTGGATTTCAAACATTGTCTTGATTCAGGCACGCAAGACTCAAGAACACAACTGAAAAGAGACCCAAAAAATTTGCTTTTTTGTTAGCACAAACTTTGTTTTTGCCTTGATTTTGCTTTCTCACTGAAACTTTTATCCAATGTTATTGTCAGCTGGTTAACTGACTCAAAGAAAATGAAACAAGTCCTATTGCACGCAAGTTTGATTAACATGTCATTCCTTAATATTAGAGTTTTTTCCATCTATTCTAAATCTGGTCTAAAAACAGGAAGTAAGAGAGAAGACAAGCAGATTCTGCTTTTATTGACTGTCACCGTTCTTCTAAAGTCACATTCGCCGCGCCAAATCTGAGTTGATGTGGCAGCATTCAATGAAAATAGATGGTAAAAACCAGAGAAGGAGAAAGAAAAGTGTAGACGTGAAAGCATGGCAATAAGTCAGAGCAGCAAAATGAGAATATATGTTACTGAAACCAACATCTGCATTACGTAGCAATTTCACAGAATTTCTAGATTTGCACTGTCTGCCCAATGGTCTGTGTTTGTTGTGTTGAAATAACCATAGAGATGATAAAGAGGTTGCAAAAGAAAAAGATGTATATTTTGGGGACCAACACAGCGGTGGGGGGTTTGAATGTAGAGGCTTACTACTGTACGTAACATTACAGAGGGATGTAGAATGGAGAAACAAACAAACAAACAAACAAAAAAAAACAACAAAAAAAACTATGTGCTAAAAATGAAACTTCACTTTGAGAAAACACTCTGGGTGTCTGTGCTTTTTTTGTGTCATGAGTTGTGTCTTGATGGACAGTTGCAGTTCATGCCATTGTTGTGCAAATTATTATTTTAATTAACCCAAATTAAGCATATTTACATCTATAGGTTAAAAGTGAACTGGTTTACATATTTAGGTAAAAAAGAACATTTTTTTTATACTTCATACTACTTCAGCATCTTTTTGTTAACATCTGGCTGAAATGTTTTGTTTTAGTTTCCTTTAAGACTTATCTGCTATTAACCTTCCACAACTAAGAGAAGAAAACAAGTTGGCATTGGATGCACCTCTTTCAGTCAGTGAGCTCCATGAAGCTCTGCAGAACATGCCCAGTAATAAAGCTCCAGGTCCAGA
>JBAMIG010000005.1:4332346-4344881 GCA_037177335.1 Kiunga ballochi
AATCAATCACAGTAAAGATAAACTACAAGAATAAATCACAGTAAAGATAAACTACAAGAATAAATCACAGTAAAGATTAACTACAAGAATAAATCACAGTAAAGATTAACTACAAGAATAAATCACAGTATAGATAAACTACAAGAATCAATCACAGTAAAGATAAACTACAAGAATCAATCACAGTAAAGATAAACTACAAGAATAAATCACAGTAAAGATAAACTACAAGAATCAATCACAGTAAAATGAATTACAAGAATAAACCACAGTAAAATAAACTACAATAATCAATCACAGTAAAGATAAACTACTAGAATAAACCACAGTGACTATGTGCTAAACGATAATACCTAACACAGCTCATGGACATGCTGTACGTAATGGTTAACATTATATTTACAGACCAAAGAATGTACTAAATGTATTTATGAATCTGAACCTTATGAAATGTTGTAAATAATATCTGTTGCACTTTGATTAAACTGTGTCATGTCTTCATGAACCTGTGTGAGCAGTAATATGTCTATGTTAAACAGTCATTAAGAAGGGATACTTACCTTTGTTACTGGTTCCATTATTCCCCTTTACTTTGAACTTACAGGTTTTTTAAAGAGGAATGGAAAGAACAGCCTGCAAAGAAAGAAAAAGAGGCTTTTTCACTCTTTTTAGGGAAATCATAGACATCATTATTACCACGGTGTGTTCGTCCAATAAGCCTGCTACTGTACATCGCTGCTACCATGAACAGCTCGTAGCTAACACAGTCCTGTCAATCCTTAATGTGCCTGAAGACACGAGGCGTCTGTCTCAACAAGCACGGCAAAGAAATATTGAAAGTCTGGATATAATAGCTGGATTTCCCCAAAACTTTGTAATGTCTGACAACAATCAGCTCGCTTCTCCTGAGGGTGTGAAAGTCAATTAAATGTACAAATGAGAGGAACCTCGCGTCGCTATCGGTCTGAGTGTTTCCCCTTTGTTTCTGACAACGTGTGTGAAACATGGCTTTTGGTTGCGATGTGTTTATGATGCTGCCACACCAACCAGGCCATCCGTTTGAGAATCCCAGGCCTCATCGGGGTCCCCTCCAGCTGCTCCGTGTCCTGTATCTCCTACGTTTGGAACAGAATAAACAGATCAATAGGTTAGGTTTCTGTAGGGCTGGGGGTTTATCTGCAACTGGAAGGAGTTGACAGACAATATGCTAGAAAAGCATAAAAACGTATATCTCTGAAACCAGACACCTTTTTTTTAATGAATTATTCATGGTGGCAAAACTGCTTTTTAGGAATTAGTGAATAAAAATGTAATCTCTTGTACTTGCGTGTACATAAATAACACGCTTCCAACACACAACAACGTTCCACTAAAAACACACGTCAAGGAAAAATAAAACAAGACTAAAACATGAGAAGGTGGAAACATCTCCGGAGTGGACGAGAATACAGATTCCCATCAGATGAAAGGATGAAAGGACGTGACTGAGAGGGAAAGAGGGTAATTTGGGGACTTTGTTGCTAATCAAACTGAAGCACATCAACAGAAACACACACACACACTCATGCACACACAATTGCACATCTACTTGTACAATCTGTCTGATGTAATGCTATTATTAACCATAATCACCCTTGTTATCCTACCTGTCTGCACTAATGTTAGCCTGGGGCTTCAATAAAGGCAGAGATGCTGCAAGTGTGTGTGTGTGTGAGAGAGAAAGGAAGCGAAAGAGTGACACGAGATGGAAACTGTAAGATGAATTCATGAAATTGGTTCATTTTAAGTAACTGTGGGAAACAATGACTCCTTGATTAGCTAGAAAAGAGTTTGACACACCAGTTAAAAGCATTACCTCGTCTGCTTGTCCCTTTCCAGTGCTGTCTTCAGCTTTCCCATGCTGCTCGTCCACACACACCGTGCTGTAAGTTGGACACATTTGATTTAGTAATATAACAGTATATGCATAAAGAAAGGTTATGTTTACCCACTAATCACCAGAGATGCACTGTGCATGACGTGATGACGTGAAAATGAAAATAAATATAATGTGATGTGTTGGAAACAGATGAGACAATTATGTGTCTAATGATAAAAATGTCTCTGTACATGTTGCCTCATAATGCAGGGGTAGGTAATGATATTGAATGGATTATGGAGATAAGAACAAACAATATTGTGTCTTCTTACACACCGTGACATTTTCATTACTTTGTGGTCAGTGTGGCGGATTTTTTTTAAAACCTTATTAACAAAATATTACATTAAAAAAATGTTATTACCATGTGAGATGTCAAAATGATTGTAGCAAATGAATGTTTTGTTATTGTGTCCACCACGCAGCAGAAAAGCAGCATCAGATTGTGCACAAGAAGAGTAAATGAGTTGGTGTTTGTGAACCTAAACAACAACTGAGTGATTAATTGTGTTATTTGTGTGGTTCATAGCTGTAAAACTTAAATCTTCAGAGATAATAAGGAAAAAGTGGCTTTTGTTGGCTTTTCTCACATGCATAAAATCAGCTTTTCACTGAGATAATGCTAATTATGATTTTTATTATGGCATAAAAATCATTTAATCCCATTCGGGGTTGTGGGGAAACTGGAGCGTGTCCCAGTAACAAGCAGGTTGAGTCTGTTTAAGCATTATTGTGGTAAAAAAAATGACCTAAATAGATTCATCTCTTTATTATCATGCTCACTTTAACATCTAAATGTGAGTGTGTGAAAATAAAAATGGGATATTTATCTTTTTACAATGATGTGGCAGGCCCCACTGGGGTCTCAACACCCCAGTTTGAGAACTACTGGTTTAAAGAACACATTGAGGATTAGAGAACTGATATCTCAGCAAGATTTAATAAAATGTCCAATTTATTCCCAAAGACTAGATTTAATTAATATGCTGCAGTAAGGAGGATTTTCAGCAATATAATTAAAAGTAGCTCTGGAATACATTTCCTACCCTTTACTGTGGAAAATCTCCTGTCTTTGTGTTTTACTTTCTATGTGACAGACGCTCCTGAAAAAGTCTTTATCGGACGTTTTCCTGGCTTTCTGAAGGTCTTTTATACATTTCCCTCCAGATCTCACAAGGAATCATTTTAGGAGGAATGTCTTTCATATTATTTAAAAAACAATGAAAAAGATTTGTCTTAATAAATCAGTATGAACAATAAAATTAATTTACACAACATAAATATACGTAAGGTAGTAAATAAATAACACACAGACTGTTCTGGGATGCTTAATGTGATTAATAATCCTAATTTAGAAGAGATTATAAAAATAAAAGGGTCCATTTGAGCCCTAATCTCACATATATTCCACTGATCAAACTGTTTTTTTTTAAAAAAAGAGCAAAAAATGTAGAGAATAATAAAAAAAGCAGGTTTTTCTTATTTTTTACAATATGTCCACACTTGTTTTCTGAAACTCATTCTTTTTAGTTTTCTTTTTTTTACAGCCGGTTTAACACAAAATCTATCTGTCGCTTTAGGGCATCATGCATGTGTTCACACACACACACACACATAAATTAATAGCACTGATGCTCGAGGCTGCGCTGCTTGCAGGATGTTTACACAGTTTGTGCATCTGAGTGTCTTTGAGTAAAAAAAAAAAACTAACCACTGTTCTGTTTATATAAGTTAAATAGACTCGAGATGCGGGACAACACCTTTTCTCAGCCAATCAGAAAGGATCACTTTCGCCCCAGTGATCCGTCAGTGTGATTGAGGTGGCGCCCGTTCGCCTCATGTCTGTTTCATAACTGCATGAACTGCTGGAGCGTGTTTGGTTGTGCCAGAAACAGAGAGGCTGACACAAAGATGGTTTGAGCGATTGTGTGTACAGGTGCCTGAGATTGTGTACGACGTGATTAATGTGAACAAGCATCTTCTTGTTTCAGCAACATATCCTGCTCACAGTGAATGAAATAAAAGGGTCTTGCATCATTACTGACTGGCAGTTTCTGCAGCATGAATGCCTGGACTGGGGATTCACAGTTATTGATAAGCAAAGTTTTTATTAGTTAGCCGTCAGTGTTTACATATAAACTATGATTTATCTGTCAGAAACAGCTTCTAATAACTATATACCCCCACTAATCTAAAACAGGGGTAAATAAATATATTTAGATTTTGCAAAAGCTATTGATATAATTTAGTTTTAGTTTTAGTTTAGGCTGCATGACTCTGTATTTGTTTGAGTTACTGACTAAATTATTTATATTTTTTCCGTGATAAAAGCAAATGATACATTTCACAATAGCTGCATAGTTTTTAACTCCCAGCAACACCAGAGCCCCTTGTTTCTTGGTTTATTAGCAATAATCATCATATAAAAACAGCATTTATTGTGTTACAATGACAGCATGTAATCAATTTGTATGTTTAATGTGCTGCCCATGTGCAAACACAATGCAATAAGGGGACAAACAGTGTCACCCATTGCCTCATGTATACCATACAGACAAACAGACAGATAAAACCTTCATGAAATAAAGTTTAGCTCCTTGCATTCACTTTTTTTTAACAGAACTAAGGTTTCCCACTTCTGTCAGTCAGATTCTTTTCACACAAGAAAAACAGTGAGAATCTCATCTATTCTGCTCTGACATGCACACAAATGCCACCTCAGCAAGGGTGGTATTAGTCTACAGAATCCTACATTTGGTGGAGGTCTCTCCATCCATCCATTATCCATACTTCTTATTCCAATGATGGGTTGCAGGTAGCTGGAGCCTGTCCCAGTAGTTACTGGGTGAGAGGCAGAGTACAGGAACAACCAGGCTCACACATATTCACTTTTAAACATAATTTAACACGTATGTCTGTGGATGGTGTGAGGATGCAGATTACCTGGAGAGGAACCAAACTAACACAGGGTGGCCCAATATCTGAGCTGAGGCTCTTTTGGTTGATATGCAAATCTGACATCATTACAACAATGTACCACTTAAAAAGTGACAGAAAGCTGGATGGGGAGACATAATAAACCTTAATGGATGCTCTCTGTTGCTTTAATGTTATTTATACATTTCTGGGGGTGTGTGTTGCAGTAAAAGACTCACACAGTGTGTTTTGCCTCCATGTCCTGGATTAACTCCTGGAGTATGGCCTCCTCTAGTGGTGAGTCTCTACGACATCGTTTCGCCAGAGGCTCATCCGAGACAGAGGTGGTGTCCTGAGCTTTCTTTTCTCTCTACAAACCCACCCATTGGATTTAAATAAAAAGTGTGTCCAAATATATTGTATAAAAATATAATACAAAAGCAAGTAATAAAATAAAACACTTACTTCTTCTGATGAATGTTCTAAAACAAGATAAAAGAAGTTGTCAAACTCCAACAGCACCTGTCTTTCATCACAGCCAGCTAACCCGGCTAGTTATGCTAACAGATCTGCTACAAAAGCAATTTATAAAAAAATATAATAATCAAATAAATGACAACTACCTTTTGTTCATTTAACACCTATTAACACTTTTGCATGGTGCTGCACACAGATCTATGGTCATCTCTTCACTTCTTCTTGCATGTTTAAATTAAATAAGATGCTGTTGCAGGTTTAGAAATGTGACTGAACACATGTGTTACTTTCTGGAATAACACCTAAAAAAACAGCATATACTGCATTTGTCCTCACCTTGTTTTTTCTCCACATTAAGAATGACTGTAAACGGATAAACTTTAACATTGCATCTACAGCCTTGCCAGCTCTGCTTATCTGCTTGCCACATATATTAAGAAAAACATTTACTTAAGAGCTTTGTGGTGACACAAGTGGTTACAAAGATAAACTAAACCACACTGCAATTATTTTAAAACACAAATCTAGACTATTCTGCTGAGAAGAAACAAACAATGGACAATAATAGTGATACAAAAGGTGGTACAATATTGTGATAACTTAAAAAATGGCCGACATAAAAACACAGTAATGGAGAAAAGGATACATGGGAAAATTATGTATTTGTTGGTGTAGAAGGGCTGAAGATTATCCAGATTACCAAGAACAGTTCTGACAACATCCTGAAAGAGACAGAAAACACACAAATTAAACCTTAAAAGGTAATGTGTCATAATAAAACAATCCAAAGGCTCGACACAGCTTTGGTCTTTACCTCCATTTCTTGACTAAAACCATCGTCTTCCATCATTTTCTCCCTGCTGATGAATTACATTAAACAGATTGTTTATTTTTCATTGTTTTGTTTGATAGAACCAGTTCCACATTTCATCTGCCACTTCAATACCTTTCCCAACATATGTCAAAAACATTGTATTTTTACATATCAAATGCCTGCAAGAAGTGCTGCTGGGCTTAAAGAAAAGGAACTACCTTCCCAAGGAGGAAAAGTGGCACAAAAGGATTTCTTAGAGATCAATTATAGTCTAGTCTGGTGTCTTTAACAGCAGGCAACACATCCTGTGGGACCTTCTATCCTCTTCTTTTCCAGATGAAAAGACATCTATCCTTAAAACTCAATGGAACATGTTCAGGAAATGTAAGATATTACAGCAGTCTATTGACAAGAAGGAGGTTTAAAAGAATTCAAAGGAAAAAGAAGCTTCCCTTCATATGGTGCCAGAGGCAAAGTGTGGGTGAGATTGAAAGAAAATTTCACACTTCTTTTAAGAATAAAATCTATCGAAAACAAACAAAAAATGAAATAAAAAAGGAACAGGAGATTGGGGAGTTGATCCAACCACTACAGAAAGCTGTCTTCTCATCAATTATCTATTATAACCTTTATTAGAAGTTGTGGAATAAGTTAATTGTGTCTTGCCTGAAGCTCATTCCTGCTCGAAATTTGAACCGAAAGATAAAACTCCCAGCTTTAAAATACCGGGTTTGTGTTATGGCCCAGGAAGAGGTCTGTAGTACCATGGCTGACCTGTAGTCGTTTAGGACTGAAGACAATGGACAAAATATTTATTGTTACACATGTAGAGTAACAGCGAAACAAATAAATATGAACAAGTTTATAAAACATCACAATATTTAGTATTATATATATATATATATATATATTATATATATAAAAAAAAAAACGTTTCTCTCAAATACCGTAATACTTTATAAAGATGGCGGACACCAATTGTTCTTGTTATCTGCTCGCGCTAAGTAGGTACGTCAAGCAAGCGGCAGGGTTTGAACAGTTAAAAGTGGTCCTGTCAATCAAACAATTGACTCGCCTCAGGATTCGCTGCACACTTTTTTAGTCCCGCCTTCATACCTCTTGGACTTCTTTGATTAGCTCGACCTTCGTCAAATCAGCGGTGAAAGAGCAGGTGTCACTATGGTGACGGCAAAATACCGCCCAGCCTTAAGTGTCACATGACCGTCAGCTGACCATACATAGTAGCAAAGAGCGGCTAAGCAAAATAAAGGTAACTTTTCCACGTTTCCCTTATCATATTCCAAAATGATTATTTTTCCATTAGTAGCTCCTTGTATATTTATTTACCCCTAATTTCAAACTTGACAAATTGAGGCTGAGAATAAAATATCGATGTACAATGATGACTTTAATTTACTTTCGTTCTGCCAATTTTCAATGTTATTTCAATCTAACTCTGTGAATTAGCTGTCACAATCTGACGTCGATACTATATAAATAAACTCCAAACATGAAGTTTATCATTATAAGAGTATTAATAACTTATTTCTTTTGTGTCTAATTTACCTTTTTATTCACGTTTTGTGATAAAATGGTTGTCATACGAGTTCAATAAGAGTAATGCTATAAACAAATATTTCTTTCAGCTTTCTCTCTTAGGCTCCTTGCATTTTACCTGGATCAGATGGATCCCCCCTTATCCATTCCCCTTCCTTCTGTTGTCCTAAATACAGGACTTAAAATGCCCCTCCTGGGTTTGGGGACCTATAAGTTGTGTGGCTCTGACCCAGTGCATCAGGCTGTAGATGCCGCTCTGGGTGCTGGATACCGGGCTTTTGACAGCGCCGCTGTCTACCGGAATGAAGCTGACCTAGGAAAAGCCCTGCAGGAGCTTCTGCCTAAGTATGGTTTAACCAGGAAGGATGTATTCATTACCAGGTGAATTTTTTTTGTTAGTTTTTAATACATTCATTATTGTCAGTGATACTGTTAAAGTAGCACGGAGGTTACGCAATCATCGACTCAGCACTTTGTCTTCTATCTTAAAACAGCAAACTGGGCCCCAAGGATCAGGGGGAGAGGGCCATGGAAGGTGCCCTCCACAGTCTGTCTCAGCTTGATTTAGGTTACATTGATCTCTACCTGATCCACTGGCCTGGCACACAAGGGCTGCAAGTGGCTGACTGGCGCAACCCAGGTGAAGGGCAGATTATGTCAGTATGTTCCATAAAAGCATGGATCAGGTTGAGACAGAGGTGAAGTAACATGACTCAGGTTAACATTTGATCCTAGGCAACCGAGCTCAGAGTTGGGCCGCACTGGAGGAGCTGCACGATGAGGGGAAGCTGCAAGCCATAGGAGTGTCCAACTACACACCAGTACACATGAAAGAACTTATGCAGAGCTGCAGAATCCCACCTGCAGTCCTACAGGTATGATGTAGGAAAGTGACAGCAGGACTGATAACATCTAGTCTGAAATATCTTGAATTAAAGTGAGAAAAAAAAGCTTATATGTGGATGTTTGTTTGCTTCAGGTAGAGTTTCACCCACAGCTTTGCCAGGCAGATGTGCGGAGTGTATGTGATGAGTATGGAGTGTGTTTCCAGGCGTACTCCTCTTTAGGAAAAGGAGAACTCATCACTGATCCGGTGGTTTTGGAAGTGGCAAAGAACTGCAAACGAACACCTGCACAGGCAGGATAACCTCTTATGATTATTTAATTTGATGAAAACATTCTGAAAACTGAGCGAGCTCTGCTTCCTTCCAGGTTTTATTGAGGTGGGCAGTTCAGCAGGACATCCCAGTGCTCCCCAAATCATCCAATCCAGACAGAATCCAGGAGAATGCTAAAATCTTTGACTTCACGCTTGGCGACACAGACATGAAGAGACTTTCAGCTATGGATTGTCACCACAAGTACTGCTGGGATCCATCAGAAGTGGCCTGAAGCCATAATGCCTACAGTGTTTGTAGTGAGACCTTAGATAGTAGTTTAGATACAATCATTAAGTTGCCTTTTCTATTGTTTATTATTGTGCCATGAAAAACATCCAGAACTTTTCCTATCACTTTTATTAAAACCCTTTTTGTTAATAAATCTGATCGTGTGACCCAACACCATGTTCAGAATCTGAAGCGATTTTATTACTTTTAGTATTTTTGCTCCTGTGTTTAAAATGATCTGTTCAATATTAATGTTTAGCAGAGATCAAGCTTTATCTCTACAGCACCATACTGGAGAATACTGAGATAAGAAAACAAAGGAAATCTTTCTGAAATCACTCTTAAAATCATTTATTCAGGACAGTGTATATCAGAGTTTTCACAGCAGTAGAGAAAATACGTTTACAAAAAGGGAATTAAAAACGGATTCAAACAACAAATAAAGTAATATTAAATATTATTTTCCCCCAGACTTGTCTCCAGATTCAAGTAATACTAAGAACGGCTCACAATGTTTATAGTCAAAACCAAAAATGCGACGCCTCCTGAAATAGATTTATCATTTATGACTGTAAAGAATTAACTTTGTGCTTTTTCTTGTGTTAATAAATGACGAGCTGTAAAGATAAGGCTGTGACTCGATGATCACACAAGGCTGGCAATGTGACATCACATCACAGGGTACAGAATATTCAAGGCATTTCATTAGATTATAATCTCAAATTCTAACGCAGCTTTGTGTAGTAGAACAATTCATAATCTGGCCCTGCAATGCAGATATTCACCAGCTGATTGGTTTGTTTTGTACTAAAAAATGAATAATACAGCTGTGCTCATTTATAAACAGGGTGAGAGACACGTGTTACACGTTAAAATTGTCTGGCTTGAAGTAAAAATAGGTGGAACTATTTAGACTGGAGATCTGATTAAAAAATGTAGGAAAAGATGGATAAAAAGAAATCCTTAAACAGAGCATTAAATTTCAGTATAGACAACACAAATGCAGTCCTTTAGCCTGCAAACCCAAAGCGTTTCACACTCAACCGTACGAGTCGAGAGGAAGACAATAAGACAAGTAGAACAAACCTACCAGTTTCAATAATCACATATAGATACACGAGTCAAAACAGGCATCATCAATTTTACCAAACAGTATAAAACGCAAATCTTAATTTATAATAATAATAATCTCCTTAAGGTTAAAGTATGAGCCATGTGGTCCGGCACCGGATCAGCATCGTGAAAAACAATTAAACAAGTTCTGTTATAAGCCCAACAGGACTGAAGAAATCCCCATCTGTGATAGAAAAACATGTTTAAAGTAGACCGGACTGAATTCATCTGAGGAAACGAGGCTAAAAGTTTAATACGCAACGTAACATGTATGACGACAGCTATGGATTGTACACAGCCTATTGCTAGGTTAGCCAAACAGCGTGGTAACCTCGTAAATAAAATTCTGCTTAAATTACCTTGCTTACAACATCCAACTCTGCCATTTGATATTTACACATAGAAATACCTTTTTTTTGTTTTTTGCTTGTCCAAGGCTTTATAAAGACAGACTGCTTTGTGCTTTTTAATGTAGTTTTAATGTCATCGCCTAAAATCTAGCCCTGAAGTTTTACAAAAAGATACCATTTTTGCATCAGAGATTGTCCAAGTACGAGATTGTTCTTTTGATAAATCAGATCCTTTAAAGCAGCGACTCAGTACGGTTGTTTTGAACGTTACTGGCTTGCAGGTAGCAGAACAATGAGCTGGATGAAAGGTTGAATGCTTTTAAATCATACCTTTTTTTATACTCTTTAAAGGTGAACATTTTGGCACACAGTTAGTGATCGTCATAAGCTTGTGCAAGTTAAACACAAACATTTGGAGGAAACCTTGTTTATCACAAAGGCAAACGGCATATCAGCACTAAAAGGTGTTTTAATCCCAGTACATCTCTCTCTCAATCTGTCCTATATTGCATTGTTTTGATGTAAAAAATAACGTGATAATTTTCATTGACTTTCTGTTAAAAACAGCTTTTTTTTTTCCTTTTTTCTTTTAGATAACAATCAAAACACAAATGTAGGATTTTTTTTTTTTTAAAGCAGTAAATGACATAAAAATTACATGCCCAAGTTGGGACTCACTGAGCATGTGCAGTAGTGTCCCATTACGCCACAACAAACCAATATTCCTTCCATCACATTGTTCTCGTAGCTTCCATGCCGCCGTCTTTCCCAGTGATGTCTCTAATCCAAAAAGCCTTGCACGGCTCTTTTTTTGCTACTCGGTGCGTTGAGTGTGGTTTTCGTGATGGTTGTTTTCGCCCTCTGTCTCCTGATGGCTAAAGAGGTAGTTCCACCAACTTTTAGAGTGGTGCATCTGTTTGGTAGTTGTCTCGCTGTTAACCTTCCTCATCTCCTGCATGAAACAGATGCAAAGCGAAAAGCTTAAATGCAGCATAAATACCTAGAAAACTCCAGCCTGATAGTCAGCTGGGTGTAACACAATGCTATCACTACACTATAACCAGATGCTAAAGCGTCTGCTTTTATTACAGATGAGTAGCTGCTACTCTGGACGCCTTACTCACCCTTTTATCCAGAAGGCTGTCAAACTCATCACTCATCCTTCGAAGCTGCCGGCCATATTTCTTGGCAGCCCAAAGATCCGGGGGAGCTGACTTAGATCTAGATCGACCCCATAATGGTAATCCCTCAGTGGGGGTTCCAGCCTCCTCTTCTGCCAGTTTGGACAATTCCTCATCTTTGGACAACGTGGAAGCAATGGACTCTGAATTCAGCCGGATCCGACCTGACCCTACATGGGTAAAGGGAAAGGTCAAGGGGATTTAAGATGTTATGCTGGAGGTAAATGAAGCACGGGTGACATTATTCTTGTTGCACTTTATAAATGAGAAATAAGATGAATACCTGAATGAGAATACAATTTCATGCTAATTTCTTGAAATACATTGGATTAAAAACAAACCTGTGCAAGAATAATATCAGTATTGTAATCATGGCAAGTGTGATTCATTTTATGACAATAACAACGGGTTAATCAGACAGATTTTTAAATAGTTGCAGTAATCATGGTAATGCTTTCAAAGTGAATTTGGATAAACTCTTACGCTGGCTGTAAAAATGACTGCAAAAACAAAGTAAAGCATATTCAGTTTAACCTAAAACAGTGTAGTTGTGGTTGGTCACTGAGATATTTTATATGTCAAATGTCCTCCTCTGGTTTTACTTGTGACCAGTCCTCCATAATATTTGCTTACCTGTTTGTCTCAGCTCAGGTAGTGTGAGGGTGTGTCGCTGTCTTGCAGATGTTTCCTGTTTGTTTCCTTCCTCTACTTCCTCCGATGGCTCTGAATCACTGTCTGAAATGGTGAAATGTGCAGCCATTGTGACATCTGAAAAATAGAAAATTAGAAAAATTACTAAAATAGGGATGATTAAATCCAAT
>JBAMIG010000005.1:4389725-4402513 GCA_037177335.1 Kiunga ballochi
GTCACACGCGCCCCCCCTGGCATTGCACCACGCCCCCCTGGGGGGGCGCGCCCCACTATTTGAGAAGCACTGGCATAGACCCACATGTAGCATTAAAAATCCCACAGTCAGGATGTACTATTGCTTGCCAAATTTCCAGACTAGCGAGCTCATGAGAACTTGTTGTGTGGCAAACTCAAACACGTTTATTGGTGAAATTAACTGCATGACTTCATGCCTTAAATTATAATAGTTAAGCAAAGCTAAAAAAAAAACACCGAAAACAAATACAGTCATCTTGTGTATCTAAGTAGCAACATATTAGCAGGGCTCAATAAACTGCTGCTGTTTCATTACATGCACAGTTAACACCACTCAGGGACCTGAATACCTTTATCTTTGAGTTTTTCCTCTTTTCTTGTCTTTCTGAACTGGGAACCTAATAAATCAAATAAAACAAGACTGACGTCACATGAAATTCATGTTGATGCAGCAGATTTGTGTCTTCTTTTTCTTTCTTTATTTTCATACAAACTTAATCGTACATATTGTGTTAATTTAATGAATAAAATATTATTTGGAATCAGCAGTTTGGGTTGTATGTGGCCTGGGATGATAAGAAACCTACAGTAAGTGTGATGTTTATACATTGAGAAGGGAGAGCTTCAGTCTTCTCAGGTGTCATGTTGCAGCAAAGTAATTGGCCTTTTTAAGTCAGTTATCATAAGACAACTGAAAAACTGTCTTGCAGTCATGGGTAGACTTTAAATCTAATATACTCTTGAGGATGCTCGGTGATGGGCTATTGTCCTCCGTGGGGGTTGGAAATGTAAGACCTAAGCAAAATCTATAACAACTCCTGAGTGGTGTTATCATGGAGAAGTATCTGAGGTGTTTTTCTGCTGTTTCCAATCACAACCTTGTATGAGTTTTCGGATCTGACCTTTGGAAATACCTGGCAGCTTTAACACAGTGTGCTTTTTCCATGTTTTCCCTGAAGATTAGGGAAAAATCACACTTTATTAAAGACTAGTATATAATTCACCCTGAAACGTTAGCATTTGTATTGCTGCTTGTTTTCTCCCTCTCCTGCCAGAATCCACTAATGTGGTGTGTTTTCAGTCGGAAAGCTGTTATGAACTGTTTGTCTATGGCTCATGTGCTGACAGTGCGACAGCGCTGGCATATTTGGTGCCTAAGGCATCATCAGCAGTGAGCACCCATCTTGACACAACGCTTTATGCACCCATGATCTTTAAGACACAGACATCTTGTGATTCTTTCCTGCAACAAATTTACTCCACTATTTTTGTTAATTCTATTAAAACGGAAGCTTTAAGTCCTTAGGTTACATATTTGACTTAACCCCTCTCATCACAATGTGGACGACCTGCTCTCTAATGTCAACTCCCAGATGGTGACGTTCATTTATCCTCGTCTGTCTATACCGCGATATCTCCCCTGCTGCAGCCAACCAGTTGTTTCCCCAGTGCCAAAATCCTGGTGAGACGCTGCGACAGTGTTTGGGACAAATCGGTGCAGCCTGTTGAGCCTCCTGGCTGCGTCTAAGCAAAGACATCAACACTAGATGACTTGTAGTCAAACCTGTCATCTGATGACTCGCCCTGCTGCTGATGTTTACTGCTCCTGTGGGCACAATAGACTGAAAAGCACAAGCGCTCAAAGACAACTGGAAAGTATGTACTTACTCTCTGTTACTGAACCGTCACCTTTTTTATAAGGCACTTTCTCAGAGCTTAAAAAACATGAGTAATTTATTCTTTTTAACCAAATCCTGTCAATTTCAAGAAACAGACTTATTTGACCCATTTTTTTTCTGAAATGGAGCAAATAAAAATAAGTACAAACACATAAAAGTAGCCTTAAAGCTGATTTGTATGTAATTGTCACGACAACACACATAACAACCAGATGCAGACAATTAAAGGAGTTGTAAAAACAGCAAAATAAGTTAAATGTAATATTAGAAATACGGGAAAAAACATAACTTATTCATAGTAATACAGCAAATGAACAAAGTGTGATGCACATGTATACATGCTCCATGTAAATATGCAGGACAAGATAAATAACAAGAATAACACAGTCAGTACAGAACCAAGGCAGATATATATGCTACATAGCTGTGTGTGTATTTATCAGGCTCTGAGATCAGGTTTGGTTGGTTTTCTGTGAATTATGTTCCAAACTGAGTTCATGTCCAAAGGTGTTGCATCTATAAGAAATCTACTCTTCTAGTGGCTGTTCTGGTCCTACCAGTAATAACTTTTAGTTTGATTCATTCCTTCTTTCTCAGTCCATTTCATATTTTGTATAAAACAAACACATTAAAAAGTTTTGTTTTCTTAAAAGATAAAACTTAAATGTGTAAAGATGTGCTAATAAAGTTTCCCATCAGGTATGTTTCAACCTTCTTTGTACTGCTATTTTACACTTTTGAGTGCAGGTACGGCAATGGCTGACCAGTTTGTGTCGCAATAATCCCAGTGAGGGAAAATCATGTCCTGCCGGAACGTTCTGGATCGCTGATTGGGAGTGATGGTCCGATTTGTTTTGTGGTGCATCACTCGGGAATAACTTGCAGGAATAACTGCTTTTCCATCCTGAATCCCATTCCTATATGAATGCACTTATAGAGCTGAGAGCTCTTATCTTGTGTGTTTGTAACACAGAATGTAAAATGAATTATTATATCTGCGAGGTTTCACTGATATGAACTAGTAGCTAAATACATCTTCAAGCCTGCAGTGCAAGAGCTGTGGAGGTTTTCACTGTATTTCAAATGAGCAGGAAGTTTCCTACTTTATTACCCAGAAACCTAACAATGCCCGAAACATCTCTGTTTGTGCATGACAACAAAAAGAGACCAGTGTATCACTGATTGCATGAAGTTGTGTTATAAAGTACATCCAGACGAGGCTAGATGAGATGAAGGACACATTATCTTTTTTTTTTTAACCCATCTGCATCATCTATTTAGTTTTAGTCCTTACTTCTGCCGTAGATACAAACAGGAACCAGTTACGTATAATGGTTAAATTGCTGTGATGAAATAGTTATTGTACATGAGCCATGTGAGGCAAAAAAAAAAAAACCTCTGATATACCTTTAAGAGATAAATAGCACCACCGCATGCAGCTCTAGTCAGATTTTAAGTCACAATCACTCCTTCCTATGTTTCTTATGTCAGACATGTAAGGAAGGACTGTAACCCAAATATAAAACCTACATTTCCTGCTTCTCTCTACTTATAAGGCCCAATAAAACCAGCAAAACACAAGACAGACTCTCAGATAAGTGAAACGCACCATTTCTTCAATGAATAAATAAGCAGATATAACTCGTGTGTCTCGTGTGCTTAATTAAGTTCTACCGGTCTACTCTCAGAACTTACACAGCCTGTTTCATCCAAGTCTTCATGCCAGGCTACTGTAATTGGTTCCCAGCTCTTGCTACACCAACTGGAGAATGACTACGACATCAATCTTCTGAATTAACTTTTAACGAGAAAGAGAATAAGCATATTTCCCAAAATGTCAGCGTGTGCCCTTAAACACAGTTATACAAGCTGAAAATGCATGTTCAGGGTAAGTGGGTGCTGGCCCATTTCATCTGCAGGATAAATCATAGAAACTTTTGAGTGTGCGTTTTCCTTACAGCTTAGATTTAAGATCCAGTAAGTCAGATTCAAAATGGCATGGGGTTTTGCAGAGCCCACCGAGCAGGTCAGACAGCCAGATGGAGGCAAAGTCAAACCCCTAGTTGTGAACGGTGTCTGAAGACAGCTATAAGTCATCCCCTCAGTCGGCTCACACACCTTAAAATCATTCTGAGCCCAGCTGCTCGGCCTTTCGGTGTGTTTGCGAGTGCACACAAGCGATTGACTCTGCGTGTCAATGTGGACAGTCAAATAAGCACAGTTGCAGCAGTGAGCCACTCATTTTCAGCTCAATACGCTGCCTTTTAGACACAACTGCAAAAATACTCAGTAGTGAGTGTGTATTCTCCTTTGTGTGCTCCATATTTCCCAGTTTTATTGAAGTGTTTTTGCATCTCTCTGCCAGTGCATCACAAGCTCTGCAGCGCTGCGTTGCCAGCCAGTGCGCTGCATCTAAAAGCAGCATGCATGTTGGCGTGTGCAGTGCCAGTATTTGAAAATTCACTGTTTCTCTTTCACCTTTGGAGGTCTCCCAGCCCGTTCCATGTCACCGCTTCGCTGTGGCGCCATGCATGCTGTGAAATTTAAGCGTGTGTACTCTGGGAGGGAGCCAGAAAAGAAGGAAAGCAAGCAAAGAAATCCTATAAATGAGTTATTTCAAGGTTGAATTTTGATCATATTTGAGATTATGATGAAATAAATGGAGTAATAAGGACAGAGAAGCAGGTGGAAGAAAAGGAATAGGAAGTAAAGGATTGTTTTTCCAGCTGATCAGCTCAGACTAATTAAGCTCTCATGTTTTCTGTTAAGGATATAACCCTTCAACAGCTAATCAGATCTTTCCCTTTTTGCTTTACGTTTAATTACAAATCACTTTTCCGATTGTAAATCGTTTAGCCTGTCAACTTTTACCCGTGTTGACATAATTAGTTTTGCTGATCTTGACTTGCCCACTGTCTAATTTGTAGCCATATGTTGAAAAGATGCTGATCAGTGCAGCTGGTGCTGTTTTATAGCTTCGCTAGATGTAAAAATCAATAACACCAGGAGCAAAGAAATGGAGGATTGAGCGGCTTGGAGACGTGAAGGGAGGCAAAAAACAAATATGTATCTGAAATTACAACTGTAACACAGTGAAGTGCGATTTTAATCAGGGAGGGGTACAAAATATTGTAATAACATGAAGCAGGAGTCATATTTCTTCTGTGAAGATGGCGCTCCGTTATGAATGAGTTAAACTAGAATAAAGGTAATATAAACTACGGATAAGGTGAGGAGGTGAGATGAATTGTGGAGATAAGCAGAGATTCAGAAGGTGATGCAAAGTAAAGTCTGCAGCAGCAGGAGGTGGAGGATGGACGATCGCTATGGAGATGGATTACGAGACTAGATTAAATCTAATTAGAACATTATAATGACTTTGTAAGGTGAGACGAATATATGGAAGCTATTATGCTGGAGATAAAGAATGGAGACAGGTCAGTCCATCTATGAAGAATAACACGCCTTCACTGTAGCAGGAAATCATAAGCAGGGTTATCGTGGATTAAGAAAATGAAATTAACATGGAGAAAACAAAGAGTGCAAGCATGACCAGCAGATAATAATAGATCTGAAGATTAATGTTTAGAGATCTATTCCAAAATATGACAAAGAAACAAGAGAGAAAACAGGTGAAATGATACGGAAATAAGAGATTACAGGATAGATGATGCTTATTGGTGACAGAAAAGAGCAAAACATGAGAACAAAGACTATTACGACTGGAAACAGCTGGATCTCTGCAGATTTGGAAATTAAAATAGAAAGAAAGCACAAAGCTGCTAATGTGAACTATTAGAATAAAGAGTGAGCTGAATAAAATCAAAATGAAATAATATTAAAGTAAATTTCAGTAGAGCTTGATAATATAAGGTTTGTCATGTCTTTGTGGTTGAAGTTCAGCTCTTGCCTGTGGTGCACTCAGTTGTGTTTATCAGCACCATGTACAAATCTGAGACGCGCTGTCTTATCTAATGTGACACGTAAGAAAGATCTACATCAGTGGGATGAAGAAGTCTCAACTTTTACTCAGAACCAGCAGCATTAAAAAGGATAGTTTCAGGTAACTGCCCATGTGCAGAGCAATGCAAAACCTTCATCTTTCACAAATGCAGCGACTCATAGTTTCTATTCATCAGCTGCAGTGTCATAAGTGCAAAGCATCCTGAATTTATAGTTTATATCGTTCAAGACAGCAGCTTTTAGTATAACTGTGAGTTTGTGCTCATTGGAAGCGAAGGACTGATATAAAGGATGCATTTACACATGCATGTAACCGTGAACCTGCTGTGGGTACAGTAAGAACATCTATAATTCCCTGTGTGTGTTCGCTTACTGCATTGATTCATTAAGGCTATAAACCTGTGAAAAACGAACCCGGTCTCTTAAAACTTGTGCAGCCATGTTTTTTTTAAAGCTCGGTTTGTGTGTTATGTATTCGCTTTGTGGAATAATTATTCTCATAGGAAATGAAATGAGCCACTGTTAATGCAGATATAGTGTCCATTTACCCAGTAAAGGTGAGCCGCTGCATTAATTTGTTTTCTAAAAGCACGGCTCTGCCTCAAATGGGCTCATAGGTCCAGAGTGATCCTATGATAGAGGTGAAAACAAAGAAACCCATTCAGCATCTTTCTATTGCTTTTATACCTGCCACTTACATACTTCCAGGTTATTTTAGTCTCTTGTTATCTCCTAAATAAGATTTTATGTGTGTGTGTGTGTGTGTCCAGGTGAGTACTCTACCATTAGTAATAGAAAGTAGAGATGCTTAAACAACCTCTCAGCACTATCTCAGCATATCCTCCACAGGACATTTATTACTGCACACACTCATTTTGCACACTGCTGCAAACTGGCCAGTCTGTGTTTTCATTCCCAGTGTGCATAGAAAAGAAATCTACTAGTGCCATTACCTTTACCAGGCTGTTGAGTGGAATATTGAAAGTTAATGGAGGCAAAGCAGAAAAGTAGCTTGTATAATACTTATTATAAAACATTCAGCCCCAGCGCAGTAATGCAGGGATGGCTGGTGCCTTGTGGTTAACAAGGAGGGGCTGCAGCTGCAAGAATGTCAGTAGCAATCTCAGCTGAAGTGACCGGGCGGGAAAAGAGAGGATCACGCGCACATTTGTCCTCCTTTAGCAGCTGCCATTGAGTTGGCCTCGTGTGAAGGTGCAGAGCAGCTTTTGTTTGCACAACTAAATTAATTTTACAGTGAAAACGCAACGTTTTTGGTATTATTTGCCATTTAAAGCAACAGTTTAAATGAGACGTTTTCCCTGTCGTGCATATGAGAGAGTAAGGTTTCTTATAATAGCAATGGGAACTTTTTCACTGTCTTAAACTCCATAATGTTTCATTTTAGTGCTATAAGTTTAATGTTAGGTTAAGTTGAGTGATCGGGGCTTAATACTTGTCACCATGGTGACACAGAAGTGATTTGTTTGGGGGCAGTGAGAGGGTGTCTGCTTCCTAAATGATGTGAAGACAGATATTTATAGTTGCACAGAAAGGAAGATTAATACATATTATAAATGTTGACTCCTTTTGGTGCTCATGCTCTTTGTATTGTAATGGTAAAAATGGTCAAAATATGTGTATAAGTTCATATTTATGATTCAGTATACAGACTATAACTTCACCTAAAATCACAAAGGAGAAGTAAAAAAGTTAAGATAAGAAAATAACATTGGATTAAGGTGTTTGAGCGTGAAGGAGTGTGTGTTTGTGTGTGTTTCCCCGTCGCTGTAACCAGATGGTGGTGTCAAGTGCAATCCTCTGAAATGAACCAGTCTGACATCATCTTTTATTACCGAGCTGCCTACTGTGCAGGTGTGTGCGCACATTTATACACAGATAACGGTGTGTGTGTGGTGGTGGATCAATAGAAAGGTCAGGGTGACTCGGCGACTTGCAGAGTCTCTGGTTAACTTCACATCTCTCTTCTTCTCTCTCTTTGTTTCTCTGTTAGAGCGGTTGAGCGTGCTCAGCATAATGAACACACGCATCCAGCAGTAATTAATAGCTAACTACATGAAGCTGTTATTATCACAGGAACAAGGTGGGATATAAAGATCCCACCTACATAATGGACAATTACAGTTGTCTATGGATGACCAAGTTTCCAGCAGAAAACGGCACCTTTTCAGGCGTTAGATGACATTAACCGCGTCTGTATTTTTGACATGTAACATAGTAATGGTGCCGTTTCTGTTTGGGCTTTTTGGATTATTTGGAGGTTCATTGTGGTTTCACATTTAGTTTCAGGAGTTTAAAGTATTTTCTAATAGATTTCAGATTGTTTGCCAGAACAACACAGCTGAATATATGTTAAAATGGCTTTTATTTTCTGATACATACCCTCTCAGGTTGACTTTACCTCCACAAAGATCATTATTACATCCCATGTATCACTTTACCACAGGATGTTTACCAGCTTTACACAAATGCACTCTATCTGCTAACAAAAGAAGTAGATAAGTTATATGTATTGTGGGTCTTTACATCATCAGCTCTCTTTGTTCAAAGCCTGATTGATTTCCAATTTAGCTTACAAGCGAATGGAGAAACTGATAGTTTGGGGAATTTACTGGAAGTGTCATGTAATTCTGCCCCATGCACGCTCCACGTATCACCCTGACCAAACTTTGTAAAAGCTACAATGAATGAATCCAGTTCATGTATCATCTAAGCTTCATTTGTGAAAACAATTAAATAAAGAGAAAAAAAGCCAATATCAATGATTTTTTCTCTTGTCAACAGTATAATGTACTTCACGTGATATTAAAGGAGATATATGATGCTTTAAAATTCTGCCTTTTAACATCATTAATTTATTGTGTGTATAAAGTAGAAGCGCAATGCTTTGGTCTGAATTCCTGCTTATTCTCGCTCCACACACACCTTATAACTCTGTTCTGAGGTGCGTCTCTTAAAATGTGAATGAGGCATGTTAAGCCCCGCCCCCTCTAGGTCACAGGAAGTTCAACTCAACCCTGTTCCGCCATGTTTGTAGCTTGATAGCTAATCTCCTGCCAGAGAAACATTTAGTGGTAAGTTTACTATAAATGTCAACGTATCAGATTCACAAAGTTGATTACCTGGAAGTCCACGACTTTATTTAGCAGACCCACAGCAAATACTGTGACAGAATAGATAAAAAAAGTAATAGAGAATAGAGAAAACTAAACGAACAGAAATATATGACCACAAAGAATATATAGATATATGTGCAGCATCAGGAGTTTATAAATGAACATCTTTTGCATTCCAAAACACTTAAAAGTGCACAAAAACACGTATTTAAGGGCTAAAAAAGTGGATTTTGCATAATATGTCCCCTTTAAATGATTTCAGTCTGACACTCGTGATTTTACACAGTGATCATGAGGATTTTGTACATGCTTACATGGCAGGAAATAGACTCACTGCTGGACATTTGGGTAAAGATGTAAAGAGACTGCAGTTACCAAACCGATCACAGGTTTTCACGGTTTAATGTGTAACCGGAGATAGAAAGCGCTGCTTGCCAGAGATGGACATTAAAGAACAGACAAATTGGATAAAATTGCCCCTCCTTTATCCCTTTATTTGCTGTCAATAGCACCACTATAAGGGTCAGAATCACAACATAAATGCAGCTAAACCTGCACATCAGTTCACTGCACACATTATACCATACTTTCTGATGCTTTCACCTTGTGTTGTTTCTTCAGTATGTGCAGATAACACCAGCTGATACCTTACGTTAGGTGTGTTTTTTGCTTTTTAAAGATTAATAGATGAGCTTTAAGTGTCTTATCTGTCCTGTAAAAGTTGGTTGTTCCCAAAGAAAAACTTCTGAAAAACCCATAGAAAGCCTGGGAATTATTGGTCAAACCATTTAGTAAAAATTAGAAGGATGTTTCCATCTTTTGAAGCAAGATGGAGAGAAATTTGGAGTGGCTCAAGCTGTCAAACTCTCTCTCTTTCTATCCTCTCCTAACCTCATTCTCTATTCATCGCGACTCCCGTTAATTAACAAAATTTATTTCTAATGAGCCACACAGCTATTATCCCATTCAAGCTGCAAAAAGATAGAAACAAGAGGTATAAATAATCATCATGAACTCGCACCACGGTGCCTCATCATTGCATCTCGGCTGAATTGACTTGGATCATAACTGTAGCTGCATCCTCAGAGGTTTACCAGCAAATGCCTGAAGTGTCGCTGGCTCTGCTGCCAAAGTCCTTCATGCAAACAAACTATTAGGGGGAATCTGTGAAGGGATTTTGCCTTGCAAGAAATGTTTCTTAAAGGAAACTGCAAACATATGGGTGTTTGCATGGTGACGATACAGCAATGCAGTCATCAGTTTATTACCCTGCATGCAAAGAAGAGCGAAGCTTCTGATATTATCTATGATTTTACACCAACCTCAAATCTGATAAGTCATCTTTCACCTTATTTTATTGTATTCTGTACATCTTTCTCTGTACATATCTAGTTTGGGTACTTGATATGAACAAAAACATATATTTTTAACCAATTTCATGGAAAATTACACTAATAACACCTTAAACAATCATTAAATCTTACTAGAATGAAGTGACATCAAGCCAGAATTTTAAACAAGATATATCCACAGATGTCCAAATTATGAGCACATATGTTCAGTAAATGTTGCCCATTTAACTTTCACCATGGTGTTTCTGTAGCGTGACACTGCTACTAGATCAGACATACATCAAGCCCCTTAACATACACCCCTGAGCCCAGAGGTCATACTTTAGTAATGAAATGGAGCAGCTCATGCAAAGGTAAAATATAAAAGCTGGAAGCCTAAAAGAGATTTTAATCCTTTCTTTGCAATGAGTTGTTGCCCCACTTGAAACGGCACATTCAGCCCCCTCAGTCCCTCCATGATACACTTCTTTTGCATCATATGCTTGACATGAGAGCAGATTTACAATGTAGCTAACGAAGTGTGAACTCATCTCATCAGAGTTTGTCATGCAGTGCACTGGAAACCGTAGATTGGATGAATAAGTCTTTGCTCTCATTAAAGTTCTCGACAGTAACAGGGTGATTCTTCTACTGAACTATGTAGAAAAAAGAGAGGTCAGAGTGGAGCCTGAATCTGTAGCGATAGCAGAGATGCTCTGATATTATCTGTAAGATGAGCATTCAGGACTGGATCTGAATGCAGGGTATTCTTGGTGACAGTGAGACAGAAAGTTGAAACCATATGTTCGTGTAAACTGTGCTTTTTTATTGATCTTTTACACTGATGTCTAGTTTAATTTGGTTTTGGTTTTGTAGGTGTTTGACTTTGTAATATCAAGGTTGATGCAGACCGTAATACAGTAAACTGATTGGCTGCCAAGGCCCAAAATAAGTCATGTTATGATGTAACTCCTCTTGGTTTTTGCCTCCTCTTTTCACCTTCTGTCTAGTTTTTTATCCTGCGGTTTAATCGTCAGCCTTGCTTGTCTGTGGCTTTGCCTGTGCTGCTGTGTTCAAACCATTTTGTGTTTGTGTGTATGAGCTGCTCTATTAAATGCACAAAAAGCTAAAATTGTTGCTGACCTTACTGCTTTAAGACACGATCTAAACCTAATGACTTAATGTAATTTTATACAACTCTGCTCAAAAATAAATTAATATTAATAAAATAAAATAAAAAAAATTAATATTTATATAATACATTTATTATTTTATTTAAAGATGTCTTAAAGCAAATATTTAAAAGTTATATGTTTTTAAAAATTTCACGTACCCCCTGGGATGCCTTGAAGTACCCCCTGGGGTACGCGTACCCCCATTTGAGAAACAGTGCTCTAGAGCATTTGCAGAGTTTCCTCAGTGATGCGCCTCCTATAAACAAATACTTCAGGATCCATCTTGCACCCTACCTGTACTCTGAGTGTTCTCCAGTCAAGAAAAGTCAGTATGATGTCAACTCTTATCTGTACTTTTTTCTTTTCTTTTCACTGCGGTCCTGCGGTAATACCGTCTTGCTTATCTTTGCTTAATCAGGCGGAGAGTGTGTTGATATCTACTTGTTAGTGTGACACGATGAGCAAAGGGAAGCTCAGCTGTAACGGTGTCCCAGCAGAAGTTGTGAAGCACAGTTTCTCAGCCTCGGGATGCAGCTGGGCAGAAAAGCAGCCAGAAAACAGTGGCTGTGCCTGCAGCCAGATGCACAGGAATGCACATGTTTAGGGTTGCATAGTGCATCTTTGATGTTGTCAAACATTAAATGGTGGCAATAAAGGTTTCTGTCCATTTATTTACATGTTACAATGTGTCTGTGAGGAAGAATATCTGAGCTGACGTGTGAACAGGAGCAAGCAGGCCCACTTTAAAGCTTTATTACTACAACTGCTTGTGCACAATAGTGATTTGTATTGATATGTATGACTGTTTGTAGAAAGGGACTAAATACAAAAGCTTCCTCTCCTAATATTGTGCACACACACACTCACAAACAGAGCGACACTACGGCAGGGAAAACCTCCCAGGTTTGATAAGCACAGGTGCACAGAGCACAAACACAAGTTTGTCCTTCTGCATCTGGCATCTTGTGGAAGAGAAAAGCTTTTTAATATGAGATGATCCAGCTTTGGGTGCTCTTTGAGTCAACAAAACGAGATGGTACGGGTCATTCCTCCCTCTAAAACTGTGCTAATATGTCTTTGTAATACAGTGGCTGTGGATATTGGTGTATCAAATATTTTCCACAACTTTTCACGTGTTCATTGATTATAAACAATGATAAAGCTATTTATTTACTACAGTGGGAAAATGTTTCTATGTTTCTAAACTCACTTACTGGCATTTATTTGTGAATAAAGCAGGTCTCCCTGATTTTACATGTTAGTTGTGGCTCTAACAGCTGACATCACCATAAATGCTGATTTTTCAAATCTCTTGTGCGAAAGATTTGCTGGTGCATCAACAGTTTGTGCTACATGACAAAGTGCCAAGCAGTGTAGTTATTGATTTGGCTCAGCTGCCAAGAAAACCTCCCAAAATGACACAAAACGATATAAAATGAATAAAAAACAATATAATAACAATTTTAAATGAAATAAGTGTAAATAT
>JBAMIG010000005.1:4443813-4455609 GCA_037177335.1 Kiunga ballochi
GTAAATGAGAACATGAGAGAGAAAACCAGAGCAAGAAAGTAGAAGAGATGCTGAAGGGAAAACAGACAAGTTACTGGGAAAAAAATCAAGAAGAAGAAGAAAGGGCACGTGCAGGTGGGAAAAAGAAATAATGGGGGCAAATAACAGCTAGGGGGTGGAGAGAGAAACAAATAGGACTGGAGGAGAGAGGAAAATAAGGGGGCACATTTGGTAAGGCCAACTGTTGGCACCCTGGGTGGTAATAGAGGAATGAGAAGAGTGGAGGAGTGAAGGAGGCTGAGGGGGGAAAGAAAGGATTGGCAGGTCTTCCTGTGGGGAAAGAGAGAGAAATATGAGGAGTGTTTGCGGTTGTAAAACATTGGCTGGCAGTGGTTTGTATGGTAATTTATATAGCCTGCTGGTTAAAAGTCGTCAGCTTGAGCAGTCAGATATACAGCAGACCAGTTTTGATGACAGCGAGAGGTTCTGTCCATTTTCCAACTAGCAACTCTGAACGTCCCTCCATACTCTTACATATTCACACCATACAGCTAAAGGGTGTTCAAAATCACCCGAGTTAGATCAAAGCGGGATTACAGAGCTAAAAAATGCTACATGCTAGCCTGCGTCTGAATGTGTCCTGTGTAGTGGTCATGTCATTGTTAGGGGTGTCTAAATGTAAAAGTGTACTCAAGATTACCCACAATGAAACATGAAAAGTAGCGTTCATCGATGGTCACTAGACGAGTCAAAATAGACCACAATGCATTGTGGGCTGGAGTTTACAATGACGGATATAATGCAAACATCAAAGAGCATAATTTTAATTCTGTTTTTATTGGGTAGACATGAAAGACTGAAATATAACGTAAGGAAATGAAATACTTTCCTCAACTTTGGATTAGATTTCAAACTACATCTTCAAGTGTGCTACGGTTGCTATAGTTACAGCTAGTAGTCACGTTCAGCTTCTGAATAAGGACGCTATGTAATGTGTCCTCATGAAGTGAATGAGGAGTTTCCTTTTATTAACAGAAGTTGTGTTATTCAGCTCTCGCCACCCTGAAATGTCTGATCGCACTAGTTCTGATTAATTCTTTTGACTTCAGCAAAACTGCTACAGATTAATAAATGGGATTCTCAGATACCAGATGCTAATGCTAACATTATACTAGCTACTAGCATGACTCTTGAATATTAGCCCAAATTTCCCTGTAACTTTGTTGCTGTGTCTCAATCAGCGTAAAAACACGACTTTGCACACTATATAGGGCATAATGTAAATAATAAAGTTGCGTTAATGCACTGCCCATGTGTGTTAAGCCAGAAGCTATTCTACTATAGCTGTTCCTCCAGGCAACATGGTTGCTACCTTATCTTATCTTAGTTCTGCAAACTCACCTACATGTTTTCTCAATCCATAGGTAAAATATTTGCATAGTTATCTTTAAACAGTTTTCAAAACCTATAGTGAGGCTTGGTGTATTATTCAAAGGTAATTAGTTTATCAAAAGAAAGATGAATGGATTTCATTCCTGCATCATTGATAGTGATAAATATCAGGGATTTGGAGAGGTATTTTGTTCTTGGTGTTCACTTTCTCCTTGTTCCCCTTTGTTAAATTAATCTCACAATTTTGAAGATATCAATACTTCCAAACTTTATACAAAGCTAAATGTTCTCAGTGATCAAAAGTTTAATAGATTTAATCACACTTTCATAAAATGCAGATTTATAAGGACTTTTTGTTTTCTCTTATCCGACGGACTGTCAGGTCAAAAGCATCTACAGTATGTAATGCCTCAAGAAATATCAGATTAAATAGCAATATAAGGCATCAGGCATCATTCAGTTAAACTAATAAATATATAGTATATGTGTTATGATAGTGGCAGAGGAGGCGGGAAGTGGGTGAGCAAGCAACCAAAGGAGAAACAAAGAGAAAAATTGGCTAAATTAAACCAACTAAACTAAATGTCCAATTCAAACTGCGAGAAGCTTTTGCAGCAGATTTTTCTTTCATGCTTTGAGATTCTTCAAACAGATTGCTTCTCCACGGCAGCTCCTTTTTTGACCAGAACATAAATACACAATGAGGAGCATTAAAACATACATGAGAACAGACGAATAGGGAGCCAGAGAGGGGAGGGAGATAAAAGGGAAAAACAAATGCATTATGCTTATTTATCTTTTCTCTTCCACTTTGTCATTCATGATTTTTTTTCCAATCAGGTTAAAAAGCTAAACCAATAAAATATATTGTAAAGGTTGTATGGTTTTACTGAGGCATTGTTTATTCACTAGTTTTCCTAAAAGCAATTTTACATAATCTATTTTACTCCCTTCATTCTTGTCTTTGTCCAGGATGAAGTGAAATAACTTTCATTTTCTGGTTTATTTCCTCATTTCAGTTTTCTTTCCTTGTACTTTCAGATGTCTTCTTCTTCACATTTTCCCTAAAAACATCTTGCTGTGCTCTCTTCTTCTATCCTTATTCCCACATCTGTTTCTCCACTGTGAGAAAATATGACAACGCATAATTTATTGGTAATAAAAGGTTTTGCATTAGAGGTAGAAATGGCATTGAACTGCCAGATGGGTTGCCATTTTACCATGGCAACCCCTTAACGACAGCCTTGAGCTTTAATATAATCAAAATGATAGATTATGCATGATTATCAATGGAAAAGGTGGTGGCTGTAGCTCAGGAGGAAGCAGCAGTTGTGTTTCAACTGGAAGGTTTGGGGATTAACTACATGCTGAAGTGTTCTTGGGCAAAACACTGAATCCTAAGTTACCTGTCCAGGTATGAGTGTGAATATATGCCATGTAGCTTTTATCACTTTTCCACTAGTACTGACTCTACTTGAACTTATGGAACCCGGAAACAGAGCATTTCCATGAGGATCTGTCGAACCCTAAATCAAGGGTGCCCAGTACTGGTCCTTGAGATCTACCATCCTGCAACTTTTTTCAGCTGTATCAGGCTGGTTAGCAGGCTGGTTAGCAGGCTTGTGCAGCGCTGGATGAAGAAAGAAATAAGCTATTTGTTTCAGGTGTGTTGGAGGAAGGTTGTGTCAAAAAGTTGGAGGATGGGAGATCTTTAGGATCGGACTTGGGCACCCCTGGTGTAGATATTTTGCTGTACTTTGTTAAGGTTGCAAGTGTGTTGAGTCGTGTGGGAAGCGAGACGTCCACAGGCTGGACCAAAACGAGTCGCTCTGAAGACGCACCTCAGAACAGGGTTATAAGGTGTGTGTGGAGCGAGAATAAGCAGGAATTCAGGCCAAAGCATTGCAGTTCTGCTTCATACAGACAATAAATAAATGATTTACATGTTAGAAGGATTTAAAAGCTCTCCTTTAACATTTAACTTCTGACATGAATCCAGTTGCCTCTGATCTCATGTTTTGTTCTTTTTATTGCATCTTCTATCAGTGTTATTCTACAGATCAAAATCTACAATCGCTCTGCTGTTGTTGTGTTTGTTATTTTTAAGTAAAAATCACCGTGCACACACACCATAAAAATCCTGTAGCTTCCACATAGCTGCTGCTGAACTAGAAAGTCCTCTTTGTTTCTTTGTCACATTTACTGTTATCCAGAGCTGAACTGTGCCACTTCTTCTCAGCAAGACAAACTGTTGCATAAGATATTATATAAAGTCTAAACATTTTGTTACATCTCTGACCCACATTGAATGAACCACATCAAAAACATCATAGCCGATTCAAACATAGGAGAAAGCATAAACAGTGACTCGCTTGCACTAAAAAACTTTTCTAAATGCACACGTGTCAATGAGGATGATGAAGAAACAGCATCTGTCTCATAGCGTCTGCTATCGATGACGTCACAATGCTGAGCTTCAGTAATCTCATAAATAAATGCTAATTAATTTCTCCACTGTCACTTTCTGTAACTGTATTTCCTTTAAACATGAATACTTTTTTCTCCCTACACTTTTATTTTTTTTGCTGCCATTTAAATACTATTTATTGCATATTGTCCTCTTGGACCGTCTTCAGGTGTCCCATCACGCACAGCAGAGGGAGGAAACAATGTGAAACAGTTTCTTTTAAGACATTTAAGCAACCAGATAAGCAGCATTTCTTCTCTTTTTCTGCTTTCCACCTTAAATCTGAGCGAATTTTGAAAAGTTAGAGGAGAAAAGCTGCACCTCAGTAGTGCGACCCCAGCAGATTGTGTCCGTCTTTTCTGTGGAGCGGCTGAATATCGCATTCATGCAAATGAAATCTACTGAATGTGAAGATGAGGTGAGAGAGGAAGTGTGAGGGTGGATGATGATCAGAGGAGAAAAGAAAGTGTTTAATGTCATTCATGTGTGCAGGATTAATGCTATGCAGCTGTCACTTCACTAGCATGCATGCTGTCTGCTCTATTTACTTTCTTTTACAAACTTCACGTGGGCGACGTTTAAAATCAAACCTCATCACTCCATTTTCCATTCTTCACTCGATTGTCCCTTTCTTTTCTTCCTCACACTTCCCTCTTTTCTTTTCCCCTTTCAGTTTCTTTCCTCTTCCTCCAGAGTTTGATCGATGATGCTCTCTCCTCTTCTTTCTGCTGCCTAAGCGTTATTCACTAAAATGTTATTTTCTTCATCCTTTTCTTCCATCATCCTCCTTTTTTCTTTCATTTTCAAAGCATAGAGGAAAAGTAGCTGCTACTGGATTATAAACCAGTTGCCAGAGATTCCTATCAACAGAAATGTGGAGGGGGCGTGCACATACCCGACGTGCATGAGTTTCAGATTTAAGCACCTATATGTGAGCTGTACTTGCCTGCACACATGTTTAGTGTTATATCCATGAATTTGATCCTTTCTGTTTTCTATTATGATCATATTTCCTGTGGTCATTTAATTTTAATGTGATCTATGTTCAGAATTCCATCTCATTTTATGCTAATAATAAGATATCAGCCATGTATGTTTATTTTCACACATGCTGTTGAGTCATCTGATCCTTTATTGCATTACATTTCCTGTGAGGGAACTCTTTTGGGTTTCTCTGTCTTTGCTAAGAGGATATTGTGTTTATATGCGCTACCTTTGTAAGATGGTCTCTGTCACTTCCTCGTCCTCTTGTCCTTCCCTTTTCTCACCTTTTCTAATCCTCTTGTGTCCATAGTTGCCTTCATTTCTGTTCTTCACCCTGAAATCATCTCCTACATCTCTCCGTCTCTGCCCGCCTACATCTTTCAGAGGTGCAGCTTTATAACTCACCTCAGCTTGAGATCACTTAGCAGTGCATGTGGGTGACGTGATTTATATGTGTTGTGTTATTCTTTATTATGCATTTCATGATATAATTAAGAGGGGCGGTGTCTTGCTCTTATTTTTTTTTGTCTTTATGTTTTTATATAACCTGCTGTGTTGATGTAAATGAATAAAGCTTTTTTTTTGGAAATATATTAAATATGCTCTTAAAATTTAATGGTGAACAACTCTACCGTTGTGTCTGTAGCAACGGAAGCAAAGCTACTTTGAGAACCTGTGTGTGTTCTGAGATAAACTAATGTCAGAGAGTGAATTATTTATTCAATCACTGTTAAACATTGTTAAAGTGATACATTTACTCTACTCGGCCCAGCCGGGTAGGGTCTCCATCTATAATGCATTAAAAAAGGAGTGGAAAGTTAATGTGTGTCCTTCATACGTGACATATTACACACCTTTCCAGTTAAAACAAGAGATTTTAATTGGATTTTTCCCCCACAAATGCTCTTTTCATCCATTTTCCTCAGCTTCTTTTTGTTTTTAAATTAAATATCCACCAAAGAGGATGAGGTGACAAAATAGTGATGAGATTCTGCTTTTTTATTATGATAAAACTGTGTAATGGCAAACACTAGGAATACGCCTGTAACTATAACAGCCTGTAAGAAACTGTTTTGTCCCTTTGGAGCTATAATTACATTTTCTTTGGTAATCCTGTGTGTTGCTATACATTTAGTGCTGCCTGAAGTTAAAAAACACATCATCTTTCTTTTCTTTGTCACATCACTCTAAAACCGACCTGAACCCAAGTTGTTTAAGTTTTACGCATCAGGTTTTATGATTAACATCTCGGTTTTATGCTGTTGTAGCAGTTCTGTCAGTGTATATATATGTATGTGTGTGTATATATATATATATATATATATATGTGTGTGTGTGTGTTTATGCATCCATGAATGACAAGTGTACAGGTACTACCTGTAGGAAAGAGGATAAAAGTATTGTGTATATAAATCAACCCCACTCAAGACAATGACTTGGTACCTGATGCAGTTCCCATCTTAAAAAATTAAATTATTTTTTCTACTACACACAAACTGTTCTTACAGTAACACAAACACACTGTCTCCAATGGTTGCAAATCAAAAGATAACACTAGAGCCAGAGGAGAGTGGAAGGAGATGCAGACATGAGATATAAACAGAGGTTTTATTCATTAAGTAATGCAGTAAGGCTTCAACTAATCAAATCAAGCTGCCACTCATTCATTCACTTCATCTTTAGAGCCACATGCAAACACCCAAACACACACCCACACAGCGATGATATTAAACGTCTACATTAGCTTGATTTAAAGATTCTCTTTGGAGTTTTTTAATCAACAATCCTTTTTCTTGACCCGTTTCAACCCAGTCATTGTTTTCCACTCTAATTCTGGCAGAGCACAGCCTCTGTTCACTGAAGCTGCTACAGTATTTCTGCATGTGTGTGTGTGTGTGTGTGTCAGTTCGTTGACAGACCAGGGTGCTGATGTGCATATCTGACAGAAATCTTTCTGGGGAGCAAGTGTCAAAAAGTAACAAGGTATAAAAACAGAGTGAAGATGAGACAGGAAGGGGGTCAGGGTGGGAGTGATGTGATGTATTTGGGTTACTTTTGAAGAGGAGAATATATTTCTAGTTATCAATATGCATAAATGGTGACGTGTATATTTATTTATATGGCTCTAAATGATCACGCACCAGCATAAAGAAAAGAACTCAGTTAGTATGTCCCCAGCAGGTGTCTAAGGTCATGTGATCAGCACCTTTACCTCCATGTAAAGGAGCCAGAGTATTGTCAGTAGGTGCTTTAGGACTTTGAACCTCTCTCACACTTAGCTTGAGGGTCTGTAGACAGTAAAAGCAACTAAAACCCATTTGTTTACAACTGCTTAATAGTAATGCTTTCTTACTGTTTTAGTTTTTTTTATGTTCAGTAATGTTTTATTGTTTTCTCCCTATACCTGCCCGAAAGCAACTTGTAGCTAAATCTGCTACAAAGCGTCTCTTTTCATGTGAAATCAATGTATTTGCACATGGTCCCTGATGAATAAAGAATAAATAAACAAATCAAAAGCTGATCTATTAATAAAGTTTTTACCATATGGTTTTAGTGAAGTGTAACAGGAATGAGCCAGACAGCAGAAACTCAAGATATTTACACAATAAATCACGTTTCATTTGAATAAAGTGGAATATTTTGGGGCTGTGAGTCTCTGATGTGAAACAAAGTAACAGGTGTTGGCAGTGCAAGCCTTGATTTTAATTGCCCTCTGTTACATCCTGGATGAGTGTGTGTTTATTGAAGTGAGAGGCTGATAAAACATTAGACTGTGTCACTGTTACACAGTGTGGTGTTGCAGATCCAAAGGTGAAGTAAAATTGTGAAATTAGTGATAATTATCTCAGTTTTCACACAAGCTAAGCTGCTAAATAAGCATGACCTGTGTTTTAAATCAATATAAATCTTATTTTATACATCAAGTTCCCCAGTTAACCAGCTGTTTTTTCTCATTTACATTTATATTTGATTAATCTCTTTTTAATCAGAAAAACTTCTTCATTATTCCCATGTTTTTAAAAATACTCTTGTTTATGTCTGGATTTCCATCCCCTGTGCTCAGACCAGTGTTCCTGCAAGCTCAATATTGGACCCTTGCTCAAAGACCCATTTTCTAAGCATTCAATTATAAACGCAACAACGACAGAAGGTGCTAAAAGGGCAAATCCTTAACACTACTTATGTTCATATGACATTGAAAACTGATGTTATGGGTAGATTCAACCTCCTGTGAGCCAGAACTGTGTGTGTCATGCTTTGCAGCACATGCGAGGGTTGAAATAAGTGAAATCAAAAGTGTAATGAAATAATCTTACATGCTTTAGAGAAATTGGGAAAAGGCACAGAGCAGGTTAAGTAGGGTTGCAGGATAGACAGGTGAGGGCACATATGTCAGAGCTTTCACTTTCATAAATAATAAAAACATCACAGTCAGTGTGTTTGCTTGTATCTGTTTCTGCACATTGCATGCAATATGTAAATTGACTGAGTTAGTGCACACAGCATTTATGAGCCCTGCAGGTGTTAAGTGGGAACATGTGTTCATGCATACCCTGCTTGTGTGCACTGAGCTGAATGAACTTGTGTTAAGATGTGATTTTCCTAATGCATGAATTGATGCAGAGTTGAGTGTCTGCGTGTACAAACCACTATCTATGCAATGCATACATTATGGAATATGTCAAATTAGTCACTGGGTGTGTGTGTGCATGCTATGAAGTGTGTGTTCTGATTTTGTTTGTGTTTGCAACGTAAACTGTGTCACTGTGTGAGTCTGCATATCTGTGTCCTGCTGCTGTAGTGAGGACCAGATCAGTTAGATCCTTACATGATGTGTAAAAGGTGTCTTGACATCTTACACAGAGACCATATGCATTACTCATTTTCCTCCTCTAGCCTCTTTCTCTATTGTTGTTGCTTTTACCACCCTTCTTATTCTCTGGCATCTTCCATCTATTATTATTTTGTTCTTTATTTTTCTTTCTTTTTCCACTCCTTTTATCTGTAACTATCTTATCATTTTACTTTCATCTAATGGCTGATGTAGCCCCTTTTAACAGTATCACACACAGTATCGCACATGCAGTATACTTTACTGCATACATTTGCAGTTTTATTGTCAGGATTCTTAGTAATTATTATATAATGGGTTCATGTTTCCAGAGAAGGTGAACCATGAATATCAGAGTTGACACTGATGAATTGAAAACTTGAAGTGGGGTGTAACTGTCGCTAACTAACTGTTGCTAACTAGCAATGAGCTAACAATAGGCTAAAGTCAAAGCTTTTAGGGAGGCATTTTTTACAAGACGACATAATATTCTGACCATGATTGTGACATGTGTGGTGAAAATAGCACTTAGAGACAGAGCCCCACATTTTTTCCCAGAATTTTACTTCTGTAAAAGTTACAATTTCTGTTGACTTTTTACCTCCAAGTCACAAACGTAGCATGGCTCAGGGTGGGTGATGGGTACGGATAAAGATGAGGAGGCTAGATAATATGACTTTGGGCAATGTGTGTGATGTAACAGTACCCTGCAAATATGAATGGCTCACTGAATAAGATATTTGTTTTCAAAAATAGTCAGCTCGAATTAAGTGTCCATGTTGTGTTGTAAGCTTTGACTTGGATGCAAAAAAGTGGATTTTGTTCATTTTTATTTAATTTTTCATCCCATTTAAAAAGATCTTTCAGTAGTCCATTGAATAAGACAAAAACATTTTGGTACCTGAGAACACATCTGAGAGGAAAGGTAGACGAAGGCAGAAAGATGTAAGTTCAGCACAGTGTTTCCTGTTGGTGGAAAATCAAACTTTGCTCATTTTCTACATATAGAGATGTGAACTCTTTCCAGATACACGTCCACTTTGCTGCAGTTTTTCCCTCCACCATGCACAAACTAAGTTTAGGAAGAGCCTGTGAGGAGGTTGGAGGTTTGAGCTGAAGTAACACTAAATAATGCAATTATATGTGATGGAGGAAATTTACCACTGTGTAACCTGTATCACTGTGTAAACAAAAACACTGCATATGTAGTAGCACATACATGGGCCACTTCCTCAAAACAAACTAGATAATTATTATTATGTTTCTTTAATGATTTGTGTGACTTTTAATCTTTCATCCTATTTTTATCACTTCCTAATAGTATGGCTCACTTTTACTTTTTGTGAAGTAAAACTAATCTCACAGGGTTTGCTAAAACACCAGTGAACCCAGTCCAGGATTCCTAATTTAAATGGAGCGAGAAAAACGCACAGTTGCTAAAATGGTACCTAAAGCAGCAGAGCCAAGGTGACCTCCTCTGTCCCACCCTTCCAAAAGGGAGATTCACAAATGATGTCATAAGACGGTGTGTCATAAAATAGACTCGCCAAAGGTTTTTGCAGTTTGTTGCATGATGCTATAGAGAGCCACATAAAGCTGAGTAAAGTTAGCACATTTTTATTTTAATGTCTTTTAAAAGTCACCATGTAACACGTCATTTATGAGGACTATATGCACAAGGTGTTTGGGTGGGGACTTTAAACATTCGGATGAGGACTAGCTCAGAAATCTTTCCATTTTCATCATAGTTTTTAAGTAATTTAAAGGTACAATTAATTGAAAATGTCTTGTACCATCATTTAATAAAGTTTTTACAGTTTGAATTTTAACTTAAATGAGAAAAATCTATAAACATTTTAGGCTTTGTCAATTTTAGTCTTAGTAAGAACACAAAGAGGATATTAGAGCCATGATATTACACATAAATAAGTTTGCTGTTATGGTTAAAGTGGTTTTGAAGCAACAAACCTTCTGTTTTTGTAAAAGATTGTTTTCTTGCAAACATTACTGGATATAGGTGCATCGAGGGGGCAAAAGGATTTTATTATACTTCTTTATTTTGCATTTGCTCAGTTATTAAACAACTCAGTTATGAAATATAATCTCGTAGTCATGGAAAATGTGAGCTGATAATACTAATGGATGATCTTAGCTTAGACATCAGCAGCATGGAGGTAATGCTAGTTTCATTGAGCTTTAAAGGACAAGTTTTACCTCAAAGCCGGCTTTATTCAATACTGTGCAGATTGTAAGCAACACAAGAAACTATTTAATGTCAGGAATAGGGTTGGCATCTAATCATCTAATTTCAATAACATACAATTACATTAAATTAAATTTCACCACACAAAGTACAGTTTGGCTTTAAAAAGCCCGTGATGAAGACTAACAACATGATGATGATAAAACATACGTTGCTATAGCTCCAGTCTCAGAGCTGTAAACACACATACAAGTGTGTAGTCATAGCTGCTTTTGTGTATGAAAATCTTAAAAGGGACATTTTTGTTCTTTGTGTATCTTAAAAGGAAGATGATGCATTTGAATTTAGCATCTTGAGAAGCAAAGTGAGCGCTGCAGAGATGCTGCTGGATGTACAGGCTTCTCCTGGTTTTACTTCAGGTGATTTCTTTGCACTTCTGTAGAATTTGCGTTCATCTATTAGGTGAAGTTAAACACATCACAGGCTATACTAGTTTCCTTTATTTACCAATTTTAGCACCATAATAATAGATACATTTACTAGAACAGGTGCAGAATGATGAAAAGTGCTCAAAGTAGCGATGCACATGCAGCACTGTGCCCCCAGTGAATCCAGTGGAAAACAGTTAAAAAAAGTGATCAAATATTTATCCCATAGTCTCCAAATATTGTGTTCTCCCTGAGAATGCAACTATTTTATTTACATTTCAGTCCTACTTTCCTCTTTTCAAAGCAGTTAAAGTTTCATTTCTGCACACACGTGCAGAACTCCCTGAGCTATGTTTTTAGGTGTGCCCTCCAGGTGGACCTAATTGAAAATGCTTCCAAAGCAGCTGAGCTGTGCTAACAGTTTGAAAAAGACTATGGCCGTTTCTCAATTCAGAGACTGCACACTTCGAAGTGTGGATTTGCAGACCGCATACGTCATACTGGCGCGCCA
>JBAMIG010000005.1:4462309-4473774 GCA_037177335.1 Kiunga ballochi
AGACTGCGAAGGACACTTTGCGGACTACGTAGTCTGCGTACTTAGAAGTATGCAGTCTCTGAATTGAGAAACGGCCTTTGTCAGTACTTTGCTACCTTTGATTATTTTTGCTGGTTTCAGCCCCCATAGTGGGAATAACTTGCTAAACTTCCCCAGACATCTTGCTATAAACCAGTTTCCTTTAACAGAATCAGCTCATTTAACCAAACGTTTATATGGCATTCCCTCACCAAGTCTCATTTTTCATGTCTTTTCTTTTAACAGGAAGATCATTGAGGTGAAAATAATTGATGATGAAGAGTATGAGAAGAACAAGACCTTCACCATTGTGCTGGAAGACCCGGTTCTATTGGAGATTGGACAGAAACATGGTGGGTCTGCCTTCCTGTTGGTTTTCTGTATATTTGTCTTTTCATGTGTTTGGCTGGGAAAAGAGACAAAGCGACTGAAAGAAGCATTTATTTAAGTGAATCTCTGACCCAGTGCACGTCTGAGGATTAGAAGCAGGATGAGACCTGCAGTGATTACCTGAAGCCTTCTTTCTAAACTCAGATTAACTGTGGAAATGTTGCGCTGAGGATGCAGCCTGGAGAGGATTAAAAACCACTGCCCCTGATTGTAGAATAATGCCGTCTATGTCACCCACATGGGCAGAAATAATAACTTCTCCCGTTTAGCATTTGCTCTGTTTCGTAACCACAAATATAAAGAGCTTTAGTGTGATCAGAAAATGAAGAAGAGCTTCTATGTATGTGTTCTGTGGAGTTACACATTTGCAGCTGAGTCCCACATGTCCTTTCCTGCTCTATGTATCACAGAGGTAGCAGGGAAGTCAGAAATGCAGGAATCTAAAGGCTTTAAGCTGTTTTCTTCTCTGTGGAAAGAGAATGAAAACTTTAATTCAGTAGCCTGGTTCTGTCTGCTTTTTCACCTCTGTTAAAATGAAAAAATACACATTTTATCACATTTCATTCTAAGCATTTATATTACGCCATTTAACTTGATTTTAGCCCCTTTCAAATTTACTCAACAGTCTAAGTAAATTAACTCTACAGCCTAATTAAAGGGGACATATCATGCAAAATGTACTTTTTAAACCTTTAAATACATATTTTGTGCATTTTTAAGTATTTAGGAAAGTAGAAAATATACATTTATTCCATCCTGATGCTGCACATATATCTTTATATTCTTTGTGGTAATATTTTTCAGTCTGTTTAGTTTTCTCTATTCTCTATTACGTTTTTTTTATCTATTACGTCACAGTATTTGCTGTGAGTCTGATAAATAAGGTCGTGGACTTCCAGGTAATCAAATTTGTGAGTTGGATACGTTAACATTTATAGGAAACTTACCCATAAAATGTTTCTCTGTCGAGAGATTAACATATAGCTGCTATCGAGCTACAAACATGGCGGAACAGGGTAGAGTTCAACTTCATGTGATCTGGAGGGGGCGGGGCTTAATATGTCTCATTCACATTTAAAGAGACGGCACCAAAACGAGTCACACTGAAGACGCACCTCAGAACAGGATTATAAGGTGTGTGTGGAGCGAGAATAAGCAGGAATTCAGACCAAAGCATTGCGGTTCTACTTTATATAGACAGTAAATTCATGATTTACATATTATAAGGGTTTAAAAGCATCATATATCTCCTTTAAGATACCTGTGAAAACTGGTTTATAGCTTTGCTGAATAAATTACCATGAAATTTTAGGCCTTTTTTGGTTCCTTACGATGCTCTAAATTATGAAGCAAAACCTTTAACAAACTCTGACTTAACCTATGCGGTTGTGAGAGTTTCTCCATTAAATTTAGCAGTATTTTCTGAACAGATAACTCCAGTGGCTCCAGACCTGTCCTTTGCACAGAACCAGCCAATTTATTCGCTTTCTTTAAGTCTCTAGTTCTGGTGTCGCTCCCCTGACTGATGGCTTTACCTTTTCCACAACAGACTGAAAAATCTGACATCTTAGTGGGAACATTTAATGATTCCAGCTTCCTCAAGAAGCCGAGTGCTCTGTCATATCTGGTAGATGGTTTATTAAAGTGTAAAAACCTGAGTTAGCCTGTTGTGAAATGTTACCAAAAAGGAATATTTGTGTTTTCACTTTTAAAATTAAAGTTTTTCTTTCCTGTCAGCCAGCACAGCTTTTTGTGTTTCAGTGGGAAATTTGGTGTTTAATGCTCATGTGTGGAAAAATCAGATATATATAAAAAAGCTATAAAAAAAATAAAAAAAACTTTACAAAGTTCTGTGAAACTGGAGTTTATCATTACGGTTCAGTTTACTTTTTAACACATTTAATCCCTTATTACACACAATTTTATTTATTTTGTTGCTTCATTTTTACTCCTAACATGGTCTAATGTAGAAAAAAACTCATTTATACTTTATATTTAACCTCGAGTCTAACATGAACTGTGAGTTAAAGGATAAGTATTAACATTTTAACGTGTGGGCATAAATTAAACAAGCTTTTACCCTCATTTCCTTCTTATGAGTGACTCAACAAATGCAGGTCGTACAATCCACCAACGAGGCTCCTAAAACACTTGAGCGTTTTGGAGCACACCGATAAATTAGAGAAGAATTAGTGAGTGAAACTCACTCTTTTATCTTGCTCTCTACACGTTAGCCAAATCTCCTGGTGGAGCATGGGTCCACAGTCTAGATGTCAGACATGAAGAGGCAGCAGCCTGGGGCGTGTTTCATTACAGAGGAATATAATTGTTTTTATAACACTGTCAAAGAGCAAGCAGAGTGGCATTTGCACACACACAGACTGAAACACACACTGCGCTTTTCAATTACAGCAACCCGACAGTGATAACGGCTCAAAGAATGAAAACACTCACTTTCTGGAAGAATGGCTTAACTGATGATGCGACATATGTAATGAGAAGATAGAAATGTCAGAAAATAGAACTTCCCGTGTGTGTTTGCACTCGTGATGACAGGAAATGGTTAACAGCTAAGATTTCCCATGTGGCATCTGAATATTAGCTTTCACATTTGATGTTCTCACAGGATGCAGGCGGCTGAAGCATGACTAAAGATACACCATCTGATTCCAACTCTGCTGTCGACAAGTACTTTTATAGCACTTTTCTTGTCATGTTGCCCCCTCAAAGCGTGTGCCACACACACTTAGACCCTGATTGGCACATCAGGGGTCAACTTGGGGTTCAGTGTTTTGCCCAAGGACACTTCAGCAAGCTGTCAATCTGGAATCAAACTCTCATTATTTCAGTTTAAAGGCGACTCCTCTTCCTCTTCCTGTTTGTGGCCCACTGGAAATAACAAACAAGCCTTTCAGAGACTGGATATAACTTTGGACACTGCCTCAGCGGCGTATCTGTGTTAATGGTGTCACCACGGCTAACAGCAGGATTTATGGTTTTCTGGTTTGAATCCACTAAAAGTAAGAGAATAATCAGGAAGCATACTGAAGTGGAGCATGAGCAGCAGAGACTCATTGATGCGCGTGAAACAGATGCTACCAGAGCTCATAATGGTGAAAATGGTAAAAAACAGTTCCAAAAGAGAGGAGCAAATCACACAATGAACAATGGGGTTGTGTTGGGACAGACTGGTCAGGATGCTTATGCCCATCTGGGCCCAGTACTGTGGACATGGGTACCTGACGACACTGAAGGATATTCAACACAATGTAAATCAGGGGTGTCAAAGTGAGTCCCTTAAGGGCCGGTATCCAGCAGGATTTTGTTGTCTCCATGCTCTGACACAGCTGACTGAAATTATTTAATATGTATACAAGAAGCAGTTGGATCTATTTTATTTGTATCAGGTGTGTTAGGACAGGTAAACGCCAAAACCTGCTGGATACCGGCCCTCGAGGACCAGAGTCTGACACATGTGATGTAAAGCATTGGGGACGGCAGCAGGATAAGTTAATTATTTTTTAAATGTTTTTAAATAACAGGAGATAATTTAGCCAAGAGTTTCAGTAAAATTACCCAAAAGGCAGCAAAATGTTTTATACAACTGAAAAAATGGAGAAAAATAAAATGTTTTGTATCAATAAATGCAGGAAGAAAGTAATTAAATACATTAAAATTAAGCAGCATTGTAAATTAAATGATGAAAACATAATTATATACAGTAAGTGAATAATTTATCTTAATATTTGAGTGAAGCTGTGGTAAAAAATAAATAAAAGCAGTTTTTATTCATCTTACATCTTCAGCTTGCAGACATGTCCAGTATCCAGGATGACATCAATATAAACACTTGTGTTTTCATTTTTACAAAAAGATGATACAGAATAAAATACAAATAAGAAATATCACAGGAGATATACATTTTTTCAAACATAAAATATTATATTAAAATACTTTAGTTTTTTTGCTTCATGTTAAAAATCTAATATTTATTATTATTATTATTATTTGTATGATTATTATTTGTATGATGATGATTATTATTATTATTATTATTATTATTATATTTTATAATTATTATTATTTTATGTATTTTATTAATATTGGATTATTTTTTAATTTGATTAAGATTTTTTTTATTACTTTTTTCATTACTGACATATTACATCATGCGCATCTGGTATCTTATAACCAGAAAAATATTTTCTTCCACAACATGAAATATATTTTCCTATTTTATTGTCCCAGAGGACTCAAACATGGATACATTTTTTTTTACAGATGTTTTATCAGAATTAATTAAAACAAAGACATTCAAAATCCTTTTTATTGAATTTCTTTAACGGGTTTACTGTCGGCCTGTACATCTCCATGGTTACCTAGGCGACTCTAACGAGAACAAGCCATTGGTGGGAGCAGAGGAAGAAGAGGTGGCTAAGATGGGCTGCCCCAGTCTGGGCGAACACAAACAACTGGAAGTGATCATAGAGGAGTCCTACGAGTTTAAGGTGAGCGAGTGTGTGTGTCCATGTGTGTAAATGTAGCCATACATTCAACACAATCAGAGACGTTTGTGACATTTCCTACCAGTTCCTGTGAATATTTATATTATTATCATGTAATGGTTGTTCTAAAACACGTTTATTCAGATCACGGCATCTTTTTCTTCCTTATTTCACCAAAGTAAAGTCAATAAACTCTGTATTCTTGTGTATTTTACACTGGAAGGTGTATTTTTTTTCAGTTGTGATTTAGCAACAGATCATTAAAAACGACTTGACATTTCCCGTCTGCAGCAAACTCAGGATGTTTGTCTCATTCACTGCTTTGGGCAGTTTCAGTCTATTGTCCATCCATCCATCCATAAACACCCCCTTCAGTTTCCTCTCATCTCTAATTTAAATTTTATTTTGACAGAACCAATCATGTGATTCTTTTTACAGATCTCATTTGTTCATTTGTCTATTTGTGTCATGTCCTTTGTGTGCATGTGTGCAGAAAGCGGTGGATGTTCTTCTTAAAAAAGCTGAAAAGGTTCATCTTTCTATGCTACGCACTGCTTATTTTATATTCCATTAATATGCAATAGCTGTGCCTAAGTCCTATCTATAAATCCTTAATATACAAACACACTGGGATTCATTTGTGGTTTCTCTGGTTGCGGACGTTCCATTAAATGTCTTTTTTCTCCTCATACAGTCATTAAATACTGTAAACAATAAACCATGCAGGGCTTTCTTATAACCCTGTCAGCTGACTGAAGATAATAATGACTGCTGCTGTGACGCTCCATGCTGCTCTGAGCTGTTATTACTTTCCCTGCATGCTTCAAACAGAAACTCTGCCAGCCTGAGTAACATCACTAAAATGTGCCATCCCAGTCTCAGCTTCCAGTTCTCATTGTTTAGGTTTATCTCTGTACTGGAGACTTTTACTGGGAGACTTCAGAAATCTGTATTTTTCCTTTCTGTTGGGTGAATCAACAACTTGAAGTTGTGTCTTTCCTGCTCTACCTTGTCTGTATGCATTTGCATGCCTGCTTTTGTGTGCGTGCATATGCATGTGTGTGTGTGTGTGTGTGTGTGTGTGTGTGTTTAGAATACGGTAGATAAGCTGATCAAGAAGACCAACCTGGCCTTGGTGGTGGGAAGTAGCAGCTGGAGGGAGCAGTTTGTCAGCGCTGTTACTGTCAGCGCAGGTACATCACATTTTTATGTTTTAAAATAATCTGCTAGGTAGATTTCTCTAGACTTTACAGTAGTGTTTATCTAGTCTTTTTCATTATTTTAACCCATTAATATTAAATGTTTGTGCCTTTGGACACTAGAGCCAATGTTTCCCCATATTTATTTTAAAATGCTAACTTAAGCTAACTGCTGTAGCATGAGACAAAACATGGTTATGATGTCATTTCCTTTGTTAATCTCAGTTAATTTGCATTTGAAACACAAGTTTTTTATTTAAAATGATCATTTTTATCACTCTTCACTTTAAACCTTGTGCACCTGTAGGAGACGACGATGAAGATGAGAGCGGTGAGGAGCGGCTGCCTTCCTGCTTTGATTACATTATGCACTTCCTCACCGTCTTCTGGAAGGTCCTGTTTGCTTTCGTCCCACCAACGGAGTACTGGAATGGCTGGGCCTGTTTCTTCGTATCCATATCTTTGATCGGCGTCCTCACCGCAGTCACTGGCGATCTGGCGTCGCACTTCGGCTGCACGATAGGACTGAAGGATTCTGTGACAGCAGTGGTGTTTGTTGCACTGGGGACATCAGTGCCAGGTGAGGCTGCAAAAAGGGAGATGGTGAGGTCATGAATGTCTGAACGTTTTGGATTTTTGTTAATGTAATAAAGCTCAAATATAACAATGGTTCTTTCCATAGTTTAGTTTTATTTAAGCCTAACTTCACTGGTAAATTATGGAGTACAATCAATAAAGCTCTGCATACCAAAAGCACATTACAAACTGGTGTTTAAGTCAAATCTGGCATGTTTAAATAAGAAAATATAATGTCTTAAAGCAGAAATTGATGTTGCAAAAGGAAGTTTGTTGAGAAAATATGTTTAGAAGGAAGAGAAAGTAGATGTTTTCTGCATGTTTGGTCTATTCAGCATCATAAATAGTCTATCTAATGGTGAATATTGACTGTAAACATGGACTTTCAGACATTTTACAGTTTTCAAGCCCCTAAATGTGCATAAATGAGCTGCACAGAATAAATACAGAAGCACAAATAATATTTTTGTCCATAAATACTTACCATAAAATAATTTTTCTGTATTAGTCAGGCCATATATAAATACTTAGTTATTTTCACTGATCTGTTTAGCTCCTCTTTAGGTTTTATTTAATTTGTCTTTTTAAAGGTGCAAATATCTTTTTTGTTCTGACTTGTATAATTGTTTCTGCATCATATTATTTTGCCGGATTTTATTTGCAGCTATATTTATGAATACATTAGGAGCAAAGCAGCTTAAAATATGTTAAAAGGACCGTCATGTTTCCCCCGAACCTCAGCTGACAGACCAGTGAGAAGTGAACCCGTCTCTTCCATCTAACTGTAGCAGCAGCTGACCCTTCGCCCAGACTGAAAATCACATTTGAGTTGTAAAAACTGGGCTCTATGGCTCCGTTCAGCCTGGGCTCGTCTCTGCTTTGAGACGACGTGTCGTCCCCGGGATTTCATTCAATTCCCCACCTCATACCTCTCGCCAGCAACTTTATTGTGTCTTCTCTGTGTGATTTATAGAAATGGCTGCTTTGCTACTCTTGCAGGTGATAACTTTGATGGCTTGCAGTGAAGTTTCTGGGAAGTAATATTTGAATCAATCCCTCCTACAGCTCTGTTCTGTTGAGTGGATTGAGGTTAGAAACTGTAAACCTGGATTTGATACCATTCAGATAAAGTTCGTTTCTTGGCTTTTCCCTTTGCTTTGTCTTATATTCCCGTTTCTATCCATTCTTCCTGTTTATATGTTCTGTTTTCCTCCTCAAACCATCACCTCACCTCCTTCTTGCTTCCCTCCTATTGCATGTTGTGTTTGTGGTTCATTCATCATCCTGACCCGTGTGTGCTGGGAGCTCCAGCTGTGTGTTTGGGTGAAAATGTGTACAGGTTCAGCAGGTGACGCTTACTTCCTCTGGGATTTGTTTGCTGCCTCATGTGTCTGTTTCTGTAATTGTAATCTTCTCGTTAGAAACCCTCATCTCTCATTCCCGGTCTCCTGCCCCCCCCCCCTTACCGTCCTCTGGGCTCATAAAAGCATTTTTGCATTATTACATCCGAGACACACTCGAGGATTATAGAGCCAATTTACAATGAATGTGCAGATTCAGGCAATTAGGCAGCAGATGCTGATCAGTTCTTGGTCTGACAGCTCTGTGATGTGCACTCAACCTAATTTTAAACCATCTGAACCATTTAAACTGTAAGGGGTGTCTAATATATGTGCTGATGGTCTACTGGAGCAGTGATTGCAGGTTTATCCTCAGTGGCACTGGTTTGAAGTCTTAATCTCACGCACTAGTGCATTTAAATTGCAGAGATGTGCATTTTATGCAGTGTCAATTTCAATAGATTATTTTGATATTTAGTGGTCTTATGTGGAATATTTATTCATTCATTTGCTATGTGACTCAGTCCAATTCAGGGTTTCAGGAAGCTAGAGAGGCAGGATACACTCAGGACAGGTTTCAGTCTATCACAGGACCCAGCACAAAGAGACAAACAACCACTCACTCATAGGGACAAATTAGAGCAGGGGTGTCCAAGTTCACTATAGATCTATTGTCCTGCAACTTCTAGATGCATCCTTTCTCCAGCACATCTGAATTAAATGGCTGAATTTTCTCATTTGCATGTTATCAGCTCTACAGAGGCCTGGTAATGAGCCATTCATCTGAGACAGGCTGCATCTAAATCCTGCAGGATTGTAGCTCTTAAGGAAAGTGATCAACTGATTGAGTGACCAACTGGCCTAATATGCATATCCTGAAGTATCCAGGAAAAAAAACCTCATACATTAATGAGGAGAACATGCTAACTCTGCACAAAAAGGCTACTGTCGCAGCCAAACCAGCGACCAACAGCTACAGTGCTAACCGCTACGCCTCTGTTAAAGTATATTATTTACTTCAGATGATATAAACTATCAAATAAAGTTTGAGGTTACTGGGATTTGTCACAGTGGTTTTCTGAAGAGCAGCGGTTTTAAACCATGTTACCATAACAATGTTTTTAGCATTGTAGCGCTACATGCGCTACACAACTACGTGTTTCAGATCAGCTATTGACACCACATGATTGATGAGAACCAGGTTACCCTAATCTAATCACCTTGGTAATTATCAGCCTGAGCACACCTATAAAAATGGACATTGTGGGTTTTGTGTCCACAAAACGCGGAGTCAAGATGGAAAGATGTTTGCTGTGATCTTAGCGATGCAATTATTGCTTTGTTTTTGATTATAAGACCATTTTTATATAATTTGGAGTCAATTTCTAAAGAAATAAATGGAAAGAATTCTTAATAGTGGCTAATCATGGACATCCCAGCAAGCAAACAACCTCAACCCTATAACCACACCTTTTATCTGCCTAATTATCTGAATAAAAAGCTATTTTAGTTAGTAGCTTTTAGACTGTGACAAACAAAACTGGGACAGTTTTATTCACTAGGAAATAAAAAGGGTTAAAAAATGTAGAAATTACATAAGTTACATAAAAGCTTATTAGAGTCTGCTTGTTTGTTGTTAAACAGTGAACAGAAAATGTGATAGAATAAAGTCTGACTCCTTTTCTCGTGTTTGCCATTGACCCATCTGCTTGTTTATGTCCTAAATATGAAGAATGTCTTCATTAAGACTTGAAAAAACATTTTAAACAAATCTGTATGATGCAGTGGGAGGCTGTGATGAAGCATTAGCACAGTCTGCGGGTATCTTGTGTATTCAGGAGTTAATTATGTAAAGTTTTATAGTTCATATCCAAATATTCAATTCTACCAAGAGTCATCTGCCCCCCTACATAGTTTGATGGATTTTTTTTTTCATGTCGGGATATGAATTTCAACTAATCTCACTGATATTTAAATGAGAGCTGAGACTCATCTCAGCAGCCTGACTAAAAATAGAAATGAGCTGAGCTATGCGTACAGTAACTGGCAGCTGTGTCCCGGGTGTTTCCTGCTTATCCAGTTGTAGACTCTCACGCATTTGATCCAATTTCTGCTCAGATATTCAGCACTAAAACGCTTGCTTGTAAACGCCTACGTCCTTTTGGAGCATTTATTCTTATGACTTTGCACCGTGTGGTTTACAGCAATACTAAGACTATTTGTCTATTTCTGCAGGTAATACATGTAAATACAGGTAAAAGAAACCATAGAGTTATTTCTGCACCCTCACTTTCACACAGACCTGAACACGTATAGATTGCACCCCCGAAATATCTACACTTTCTTCCTGTTCTACAGGAATTAATAGAAACAAGAAGTTAAAACACAATACAATGATTTGTAATTGATTTATTTATTAGAGCCCCTTAAATACCCATTGAAAGTAGAAAAATTTGGCACATGCAACAAGATTGGCAAAAAATTTAATCATCCAAGGTTCTCATAGCCTTTAATGAAAAAATGGTTATACGGCGCTATTTAAAAATAAAAAATAAAAGATGAACATCTGCTTTCACGTAGGAGAATGACATGTATCACACATGTGTAGCACCCCGAGACAAGCATAACTAATGTCAATCAAACGTGTTTTTGTCATGGCAACGGGGTTTCGGAGCTAGCACACATTTTTTACTCCATTTTTGTCACCTTACATTCCTTGTATTTAAACAAACTAGTCTAAAGGATCTCATGCGGTTGACTACAAATTGGGCAGGAAGCTTCCTGATAAGTTGGGGATTAAAGTCTATTAAAATCTTTTCTAACAGGACAAACCATGTTACCATGGTAACCATCGTAAAAAAAGACTTTCTAGCCATCAAAATGTCTGCAGAGGAGTACATGGGATCTGCACCAAAACGGACAATACTTTACACCACGCTGGGATGAGATAAATAAGCGTATGAGACGATGGTGCAGGCCGTGAAACTCTGACTCTATTGCTGCTTACGTTTAATTATTATTGGAGTTTTTGTTGTTGCTTCTCTGAGGCGTGTTAATTCTGTTGTACGCTAGTATTTATCTACATGCAATACAATGCAATAGACACTGTATGTTCCAGACAGCCATACATGAGATGTCCAGATTGTGTTATTTGTTTAATTCTTGCTCGTCTCTATCTGGATTTCTTCGGGTTTCCTTCTATAGTTTTCTCTGCATACTTCAGTTTCATTGTGTCAAACTGGAAGTTTGGTACAGAGATACTTTTTGACTTTAACTTTTCATTATGTTATTGTTTAGTTTTGGTCATTTAACTTTATTGCCTAATTTATGCTGAACATTGACGTCTTTTTAAAGCGCTCTGAGATGTTTTCTTTTAAAAGCTTAAATCTGTAACAAACTCTAAAGTTATAGTTTTCAGAGGATTAAAGATAATAAAT